>SDVV010041860.1:0-10394 GCA_016164225.1 Gammarus roeselii | reverse complement strand
GAGAGGCCACTTGGAGATACACAGCTGAGAGGCCCCTCGTTTAAACGCAGTCGAGAGGCCACTTGGAGATACACAGCTGAGAGGCCCCTCGTTTATACACAGCTGAGAAGCCACTCGCTTATACACAACTGAGAGGCCCCTCGTTTAGACGAAACTGAGAGGGCCCTCGTTAATACGCAGCAGAGAAGCCATTCGCTTATCCACACAGCTGAGAGGCCCCTCGTTTATACGCAGCAGAGAAGCCATTCGCTTATACACAGCTGAGAGGCCCCTCGTTTATACGCAGCAGAGAAGCCATTCGCTTATACACAGCTGAGAGGCCCCTCGTTTATACGCAATCGAGAGGCCACTCGTAAATACACAGCTGAGAGGCCCCTCGTTAATACGCAGCTGAGAGGCCCCTCATTTATACGCAACAGAGAAGTCATGCGCTTATACACAGCTGAGAAGCCCCTCGTAAATACATAGTTGAGAGGCCCCCCGTTTATACGCAGCTGAGAGGCCCCTCGCTTATACACAACTGAGAGGCCCCTCGTTTATACGCAACCGAGAGGCCACTCGTGAATACACAGCTGAGAGGCCTCTCGTTAATACGCAGCTGAGAGGTTACTAGCTTATATGTAGCCGAGAGGCAACTCTTTTATCCGGAGCCGAGAGGCCACTCGTAAATACACAGCTGAGATCGAGGCCCCTCGCTTATACGCAAATGAAAGGGTCCTCGTTTATACGCAGCAGAGAGGCCACTCACTTATTTGTAGCTGAGAGGCAATTTCGAATTAAACGTGATACGAAAAAATGCAATCGCTCATTCATCGCATAGCTAACGTAAGCACCCCACCACCGCAGCAGCACCAGCAGCAGAAACGAAAACAGCAGCAGTAACGGCAGCAGCGACAGCAACAGGAAGGATGACAGCATCAGTAGTCGTGGCAGCAGCAGCAGCAGTGATGGCAGCAGCAGCGGCCGGAACGGTAGCAGCAGTGGCCGTAACGGCAGCAGCAGCAGCAGTGACGGCAGCAGCAACAACAACAGCAACAGTTACAGCATTAGCAGCAGTGACGGCAGCAGCAGTGACGGTAGCAGCAGTAGCCGTGACAGCAGCAGCCTCAAGAGTTGTTGTGGCATCAGCAGCAACAGTGACAGCAGCAGCAGTGACGGCAGCAGCAGAAGTGACGGCACCCGCAGAAGCAGGAGGGATGTAACGCTGAACGGTCCTTCGCAGTTTTAGCCTGAAACGGATCATTGGCTGCTAACAACTTTCCCTTTCGGGGGCGGCGCTCACGATTGGTCATCAATGCACGGAACGTGGCACGGAAGGGGCACGCGAGAACGTGGCACGGAAGGGGCACGCGAGAACGTGGCACAGAAGGGGCACGCGAGAACGTGGCACGGAAGGGGCACGCGAGAACGTGGCACGGAAGGGGCACGCGAGAACGTGGCACGGAAGGGGCACGCGAGAACGTGGCACGGAAAGGGCACGCGAGAACGTGGCACAGAAGGGGCACGCGAGCGACATGAGGGACGGGCAGTGCCCTCGCATGACCGAGTACATTAGTGTAGCTGGGTAACGAGATGAGATCTCCAATAGATATACCAAGTTTTCCAGGGTATTTCCAATACTTTTCTATCTTTTAGTAGTTCTTTGCACGAAGTCACACATAAGTTCTGTAAGGTTGAATCCGAAGCTCTGTCTTTAAGTCAGCATAGATTCAGGGCAGATTCCTTAATCTGAAGCTCTGTCTTTAAGTCAGCATAGATTCAGGGCAGATTCCTTAATCTGAAGCTCTGTCTTTAAGTCAGCATAGATTCAGGGCAGATTCCTTAATCTGAAGCTCTGTCTTTAAGTCAGCATAGATTCAGGGCAGATTCCTTAATCTGAAGCTCTGTCTTTAAGTCAGCATAGATTCAGGGCAGATTCCTTAATCTGAAGCTCTGTCTTTAAGTCAGCATAGATTCAGGGCAGATTCCTTAATCTGAAGCTCTGTCTTTAAGTCAGCATAGATTCAGGGCAGATTCCTTAATCTGAAGCTCTGTCTTTAAGTCAGCATAGATTCAGGGCAGATTCCTTAATCTGAAGCTCTGTCTTTAAGTCAGCATAGATTCAGGGCAGATTCCTTAATCTGAAGCTCTGTCTTTAAGTCAGCATAGATTCAGGGCAGATTCCTTAATCTGAAGCTCTGTCTTTAAGTCAGCATAGATTCAGGGCAGATTCCTTAATCTGAAGCTCTGTCTTTAAGTCAGCATAGATTCAGGGCAGATTCCTTAAAAGTTGGTCTAGTTCAGAAACTCCACTTCTTTGAGATGTCATTCGCACGACATGAACACAAACACGACTGTACGCGTTTATCCAGTACGATGGGCCAAACCAAGCAGCTTACATGTATTCGAATTCAGTGTGATTGAAAACACCGTTTGTGATCAATGAGTCATTGACGTGGAGGACGTGTTTTACACAACGATCAGCACCGAAGAATGTGAAACAATTGCTTCACATTAACAGGACCATCTCAGTTCCGTGAATGAGCCACAGAAGGTGGAACGAGCGCGACAACTTTTACTTGCTGGTCCGAAGGCCACTCAGTTAATGATTGCCAATCGTATAAATACGTGAATGAATTCTGGCTCGTAAAATATTCAACCATGAGAATTGTGATCTCCAGAGACGTGGACGGAAGCACTGCTGGGCAATAGTACAGTCACAGCATTGAGTTGGGTCAAGGCTCTGGAGCTGTACACTGCCGAGAAGAGGGAACTGTACAGTGCTTGGGCACAGACTCAGTACATGGGGATGGGGCGGGTCTGGCACTTCATGGCACGAGCACTTTGAAATGCCGAGGCTTGGGCCGTGTGCTGTGACTAAGCTTACAACTGTGAAAATGGGTTAAGAAGTGGTCACTTTTTATGCCGCTTCCCTCTCAAAAGCGGAGCCCCGAAGCTGACCACTGCTACCCATATGAAGCTTTGCTCCAAGCGCAACACACGCATGAGTTGTGACCCTCCTCTCCCCCCCCCCCCTCCCCTGGAACGGAGTGTGTGGATAGATGCAACATGCAGTGGCTCGTACTTACGATTAGACAATCAGAAGGCTACACTTTGACGATGCGAATAAGATAATGAGGAATGTTTACACAATTCGTAAAGCAGTAGTGCACATTAACTCATTATTTATTGAGGATTGTTAAGACTATCACGTTTAGACTGGTTTATCTAAAGAGATATGCAATCAATACTTATAACTGTGCGAGAAAACATTATAATATAACAGTTCACGAGAAAAACAAATTATTTATGCATCTCACATTAACCACTCAATTAAATCTCAACACTCTCCATGCAAAACAATAAGATAGACGTTATAAAGCAGTGTCTCGCACAAATAATTTGCTGATGTCATGACGACGAAGAACGAACAGATTAGTTAAATAACTTCCAATTCAAGAAATCTTTCGCACGGCTGCTTGGACTCAGATAACAGACAAACATCATCAGACCCAGATAACAGACAAACATCATCAGACACAGATAACAGACAAACATCATTAGACAAAAAGAAAATAAAAAATCCCTTCACGGATAACATACAAAAATCTTCAGTCACATAACAAACAAACAAGAAATCAGACACAGATAACATAAGACTCCTCAGAGGCAAAGATACAAGCTGTGTATTTTATAAAATAAAATCATCTTAATGAGCATGCTTGGGACTTGTTGAACTGTAAATAGACTGCGAGACAACGAAATTGCTTTATAAAGCAGTCACACAATTCACTGAATTAATACCCAACTCGTTGCACCAATTGTGAGCAACTACACGCTATTTGAAGGTCCAACGGTACCTGCAGCAACAACCAACGCTCCGAAACAACGGCCATCGTTAACAGGTTACCTACAACAGGCGGCCCGCAGGGCCCCGCCAGCCCTCGACGGAGTCTTCTTTTTATGGACCCTAAATTGCACCCGGAAAATCACAACCAGTCAAAAGACATCGGGTTATCGATAAGAAACTCCTCCCGAAGTACATTTGTGTACACTCAGCTTCATTCACATCTGTGAACAATAGCGGTATTTTGATAAGTAGCATAAAATAGCATGATGACGGAAACGGATCAACCTAGAGATAGTGAGATAGACTAAGAACCGGTACACGGGAACCTCAGAGGGAGCAAAACAGTTATGAAAATTGCTGCAGCTTGTATTAACAGGCATGGATTGTGAGGAAGATCAGAAATATCAGCAAAATTGATCGATTGACCTAATGCCCAACAAATATTCTCAATATCAGTACAATATTTATTAGGTACAATTGTAGATCAAAATAGAGCTGTGTATCGGCAATTATATACAACTGCCTATCTTATCATCGTTGCTAGTTAGTGGTCAAAAACGAAAGCAAAGTAATAGAGATGGTAAGAGAGTTATTATGATACAAATCACAAGCAGGCCTACAACAAAAATATATCAAAGGATAGAAATGAACGAATAGTTCATCCACATACCGATATACACCTTTATCTATCATTGTACAGTTATCTTGACACTGCGAATAAACAAAGGTGCAAATGCATCCGTTTCTTGTTAGTGGGTCAAATCCGTAGCTCCAGTCAGCTACAGGACGAACGGAGGTCGCGACCTGCAGGGTAGGCGACAGCGTGTGATGAGTGTCCTGAGTAACAATAATTCAGATGCGTACATCAGCCGGGCATCAAGGTACGATGCACTTAAATTTAAGCACAAAGACGCGGCCACTTCAGCTGGGGCACGAGTGCGCGCTTTGGCTACAACACGACGAGAGGGGCGACCTAGATCAGGTATGAGAGGGGCACACCTGTGCTAAGGCACCAAGAAAGGCACTCCTCAAATAGAGCGCAAAGTGAGGCAAGCCTCCGCTAGGGCACCAAGAGAGGCGCCCCTAAGCTAGGACAATATTGTGGGGCACACGTCAGTTTAGGAACCAATTTCGACGGGCACGCCTCAGTCAGGGCACCAAGACGAGCACACATCAGTAAGGACTCGAAGAAGCGCGCACCTTCTCTATGGCACCAGGAGGGTCACATCAGCTAGTATACCACAAGGGGAAAACCTAAACTAGGTACCAAGAGGAGCGGTACACCGCTAGGGTACCAAGAGGAGCACACCTTAGCAAGAACTCCCAGAGGAGGGACCTTTGTTTGGGCAAAATGAAGGGTACACCTTAGATGAGGCACCAAGAAGGGTACACCTTAGATGGGGCACCAAGAAGGGTACACCTTAGATGGGGCACCAAGAAGGGAACACTCCTCAAATTGAGACCAAAAGGGACACACCTCAGACAGAGACCAAGAGGGACACACCTCAGGCAGAGACCAAGAGGGACACACCTCAGGCAGAGACCAAGAGGGACACACCTCAGGCAGAGACCAAGAGGGACACACCTCAGGCAGAGACCAAGAAGGACACACCTCAGGCAGAAACCAAGAGGGACACACGTTGGATAGTATTGTTTATATCTAATACTTAGGCCATACTTAAATATTGACATCTACTCTCTAAAAGCGGGTCTTGCCTTTTGAAACTTCGAATGAGTTAGCTGCAGATCATTGAATGAAAAGGTCGAACTGCAGAATGGACAAAAACAAATTGAAATTAATAATTTATTATTCTCTAAATAATTGCATACCAATAAGGGAAGAAACAGCAAGCTTCAAACTGAAGATGACGACAAAGGATCACAACACGAAGCACTTATGGATGGACGCTCCACTTCCTTAGTGTGATGTCTGACGTCAGTGGCAGTTCTGAATGATACGACTCGCTAACGATTGTTATTGGAACATCGACCATAGGGTAATAATACATTATGGGTGGTCATAAGCACCACAACAAATGAATGCACGGTCAACAGTATTAAGACTCTTGTTGACTTACTAAGAGCTTACATCATAGGTAGGTCACAAGTCATGCATAGATGGATTTACTCAAGTGAATTGTAAACTGAAAATATAGTATGAATTCATCAGCGTAAAGTGATGTAGGGACATGAAGTACATATCGATGGAACATCAGTCCCGACGGGGCATTATTGCACGACTAACACAAAGATCAGTTGAGAGAGGAAGGGTTGGTACGGGATAATTGCCTACCCACTTCATCATCAGGCTTCCCACACAATTTTATTTAAGGTCGTCACAATTAGAGGCACCTAACGCGCACACCGGGTGACCCTGGCTACATAGCGACTAGTACGTCTACTAGACCTAAACGGGGGCAAGGTTCCGCGTGATGAAAATGAAGCATGGGACTCTTGAAATCATAGACAAGGGTCTGATCTTAACGCCCAGATGGAGGGTTGATTGGACCCCATTGACGGTCTCGTTCCTTTCATACTACCGGAGATTATGAACTGCCCCCTGACACTGTCGAATAATAGGCGACGTTGGACGAAATCACTGATGGTGGAAGTATTGATTAGATTACTGATGTTGTTCAACAGTTTTAAATTCACCCACAGCCATAAAGTGAATTCCAGAAGCTGGAAGAGTAGATGTCGGTAGACGGGCATTAACAACGTATTAGCTTGAGTGAAAAAATGAAATGATTTTGCACCATCACTAGATTAACTTTAATTTGACGAGGTTGAAAGGGAGCAGGGGTACACGGACATAAAACGTTCATTTGGAAACCACAATATGATGTATTGTACACTGAATCAATGTCATGTTCAAAACAAATGAATCACGAACTACACTAACAAAAACTTTGATTATAAACGAGTCGGAATGTAGTCAGGAAGCAAGCCCTGCAGCCCCGTCCCTTGAGCACCACACCAACGAGGGCAAGGTCAATCTCTACGGGAGGTAGAGCAGCTCTGCCATCAGACGGCCTGAGATAGCTCCAGGCGGCTTGGGAGTGCTGCTGCGTCAAGCATATGGCGAATGCAGGAGGAGCGGAGGCTGATAAGCCATCATCGGGGGCAAATGGCCGTTCTGATGGTATGCTGATGGTTCTCCTTGATAAGTTAGCGAGTTTATTTGTTTGTTCTCTATAACAGGGGTTCGTCGTATGAAGACTGTAGTCGTCACTGTCTATAAAATGATCCTTGCAACTTGATTGGTGAACCTCAGTGACAGAGCCCTCCAGCAACAGTTTATATTCCGTTGCGACGCGAACCCAAAGGGAGGCACATGAGGCGGCGCACACCCCTTAGGAGGATAAAATTATTGAGAAGTTCTGGATCTGTTAATACCAGCACGGGCAGCTTGACGGTTTTGCCCCTTCACACCTATTATTCAACAACCTAAGTCATGTGATTTAACACAGAAATCTCTCATTTTATAAATGATTGAGAATTCTCCACAGACGCGTACTCAGAAACTCCCCCATGGAGAATAATCATTGATAACTCGCCCGTGGAGAATAATCTTTGATAAGGGAAAGATTTATGCGTTAAATCACATAACTCAGGGTGTCACATAATAGGAGTAAATGCTGAAACATTTACATTAAGAAGTATTCACAAATCAATGCAATGCAATTTTAGAGATGAAGATTACACTAATTGAACTGATGTTTCAGTTTGCAGAACTCACGACATTTGTGCGGATCTTCCTTTTGTTGTGACGTTCACATTGTAAGAGCGCCTAAACACGGTAACAAAAGAGTAGACCTTTCACGAGTGCAGGCAACCAGGCAAGCAGACCAGCGAGCAGTGAAAATAGTAAGAAGGTCTCCAGCGAGACACGCCGTCGGCGGAGGCTGACGAAAAGCGAAAGGGAAACCACTTCAAAACAGAGAATGGAAGGGAAGCTGGGAAAAGCAAACGCGGACCGAGACACGATTTTGGGCTGTCTCAAAAAACAATTCAGACCTCAGAGGGGCAATTGAGCTTCGCTAATACTGTTACAGATTACTGTGAAGGTGCATAATGGTTTGAAGAGCTGTTCGTAAGATAACACGAAAGTCAACTTTGTGCAGCTCCGTTCAACAAGCAATTTCAACATATTCTAAATCAGACTGTATAAAACGCAAAACTTTCCAAACAGATACCCCCCAAACCAATTGATTTGCAAGGTCTGCCCACCTCATGTAAGGACGTATGAACCCTGCATAATAGGATTCATCCTAGCAACCTACGTACGCTTGTAGGATAATAGTTGTCGTAAGCGCGAGGCCTCGTCAGCTGTTATGTAAATTGCAAGATAATCAAGTGCCGCTCTGCCGCACGGCCTTGATGATACGTCATCGCCAAGTGCACAGGCTCGCCCTCCCACACGGCATGATGACTCGCCATCGCCAAGTGCACAGGCTTGTCATTCTGCACGACATAATGGACTCGCCATCGCCAAGTGCACATGCTCGCTCTCCCACACGACGTGATGACCCGCCATCGCCAAGTCACGGTGAAAGGTGCCACAAATGGGCTCGCAAAAACACTTCACCGTCATTCAGACCCGGCCGGAAAGTGCCCAAAAAACATCCCAAGCCACAAGAGCCGCCTTCAAAAGTGGAAAGGAGTTGCGTGTTCTGCCAAGCAGGGGTAACGAGGTCTGCGGCGTCGTGTTCACGGAGCCTGAGAAGACACATCACGAGCGGTTGGACCGACGGGGGCATTTTGCTGTCAAGGAGATCACGTCATGATAGTCACCTGCCGTCGCTGCTGCCCAGAGTTAGAAAACAACAATTTTTGAGTTGAATGGCCGACGGGTTATGATTGTTAATGTTACGCAAGAAGTGTCACTCATTGAGTGAGTAAAAAAATTTGATGTTCAGATACAGATACAGACACTAGGCCGAAATGACGGCAAGGCGCACCTCACACTCTGATACACTCACATATCGCACACCTTAGCTCTTTTGATGTAATTTTGGAAAACTGGGTGAAGGTTTACATGCAGAAATAGTGCAAGTTACATGAAGCAAGGAACACGTCATGCTGGCCCTTCACGCGCTCATTAGGGAGACTTTTAGTGTGACGGCATTCCAAAAAACACTTTGCCTCGCAATCGAAGAGGCCCTGGAGCCGCAGGCTATGTTATAGGAGGCTAGATATATTTGGAAAGCGACGCTCTGGTAAAAAGAAGGACTTGATTACCTAAGCCAATCCTCGGCCAAAAACGGTCAACGGTATTCGCCACCTTAAATCTTACGGCCAAAAACGGTCAACGATGATCACCCCCTTAAATTTTACGGCCATAAACGGTCAACGATGATCACCTCCTTAAATCTTACGGCTAAAGCCGGTCAACGATGGTCACCACCTTAAATCTTACGACCAAAAACGGTCAACGATGGTCACCACCTTGAATCTTTCGGCCAAAAACGGTCAACAATGATCACCACCTTAAATCTTACGGCCAAAAACGGTCAACGATGAGCCCCACCTTAAATGTTCATCTGCGGTTGACTTGAGAGACACGTGCGACTAAGTCGATCGTTTCTGATGGCAAGCAATGAAGACGTGGCCTTCCTACTCGACGACCTATGCCCTGTCTTCCAATCATTTCCGAACTGGATTGGGTGGCTTTGATCAAAAGTCGCGCTTGAAGTTGTTTTGCGTAGCTTGGCAAATAGGCTGAAGGGAATAGTTCAAAAATTCGGCCACTAACAGATCAACGAAATATTCTATGAATACATTAAGCAGGTTGTTAATTGCCTTTTGGAAGCCATCTGTCAAGATTCTGTCGCTTATATCTACCGTCATTTGTGATCTCTGGTGTTTGGATATTTTTTGCCTATAAAGCCACCTGATAGCCAGCTCGGTGGCCGAGTGGATAGCGTGTCGGGCTCTCCTCACGGCAGAGGTTGTAGGTTCGCGCCTACCTGACCCCGAGTGAGACGTTCTGGCCGGTCTCTTAAGTGATAAAAAGTCAGCCCATAAACGTCGTGAGTATTAAAAAGGCGATCAGGTGACTGCTGCGCGGCAACCCGCTTCATAAGCAAATAAATATCCAAATTAAAAAAAACATACAATTACAGGTGTAAACCAACGAGAGACACAACCAATTCCCACCAAGAGAGCCCTTCCATTTCACACCTGGACGGTATAGAGTAGTCTGCAACGAAACAGTTCATCCAATGTTGGTAAAGGATGTAAACAACTCGATTTCCCACGACTTCTAACACTAACGGCCACTAACCCGCCCTGCTGTCCGCTCTTTCACATACATACATGAGACTAATGTTCTCCCCAGCGAGGATATGGCACAATACACGTGTCGATGTGCTCCCCAGCGAGGATATGGCACGATACTCGTGTTGTTGTGCTCCCCAGCGTGGATAGGGCACAATACTCGTTTTGTTGTGCTCTCCAGCGAGGATATGGCACAATACACGTGTTTTTGTGCTCCCCAGCGAGGATATGGCACAATACACGTGTTGTTGAGCTCCCCAGCGAGGATATGGCACAATACTCGTGT
>SDVV010041859.1:0-10394 GCA_016164225.1 Gammarus roeselii | reverse complement strand
GGGGAGGAGGGGGGGGGGAAACCGGAAGGGGGGACGGAAGGGGGAACGGTGGGATGGAAGCAGGCTTGCGGCCTTGATTGGCAAGGTTTATGATATGAACATTTTAATTTGTACTGTATTTTGATATATATTGTATTTATAAATATGTTTCTTCTTCTTTAGATGGTTGTACTGGAGTATAATTGGTCATTAACTGTTGCTCGTTATATATATTTATTCGGTTCTGGTAGGATTAGTGTTATTCCAAATTTCTGGTTGGGCGGGGCGTAAGGATCCCCTAGGCAAAAAGTTGGATGTGCTCCTGGAAGATTATGTGAGTTTGCTCTTACCTGTTCCTTGTCTTATAAATTTGTTTCCGTGTCTCGTTTGCCACGCTGTGAGTGTTTATATCGTTGTATATTTATGTATGGATTATAATTCGATATTTTTTATGTGGACATATACGTTTGTTTTCTTATCTAGTTGTGGTATAATTGTCTCAATCGATGCTTGTTTGGTGGGTTCGTAGCGGTGGGGGGCTTGGGATATTTTTGTATGTAATGTTCATTTATCACTATATATTCTTTTATTGGATTAGTGTGGTAGGCATGTCATATAACTCAATTTGCAGCCTTAGTGTGCGAACGGCCCTGTTTGTACCAGCCTGAAGGTAGGATTACAGGCAAGGTTCTGTGTTTCCCATCTATTTATTTCATATGTATATATTATCTATAGGAATAGTACGGATTATTAGTATGATTATTGACGAGATGAAGTATGTATTGCGGGGTGATGCAGCACCTACGGTCAAGAATCTATCAACCCCATATTGCATTATCCAGTTTTGAAACATTCATATCAGTGTTCCATTGATGCGTTTTTCTAATAGCGAAAATACCTGAACGATATGGATTTACTGTAAGTTAAAATATTATGTTATATATACTTAGTAATGATCGATTGATTTATGGTGAATTTGCGCAGTTTTTTTGGAATTTCGATCAGTTAACTCATACAGTTTTAGGCATTTTAGTGTATTTTAGGCTTGAAGCATCCATAGAGCAAGCTATTCAGGCATAATTGTTAGGTTGTTGCATCATTGTGGTAGTTTTATGTGTAGAAGAGATGTTTTATAGTAGAAGAGATGTTAATTCAACCCTGTTATGGACTGATGTTGAGGCTAATTTCATCAGATTTTGAATGTACCATACCGTATTTACTATAGGTTTCAGTTGTGTCGCCTGCATGTCATGGTATCTTATACACATTTCTTGTTTGTTTGGTTACATGTTTGTTCATTCACATTCATCACGTTTAATGTATGTTTTGGGTATGGTAGAGAATTGTTCTTCTTGCTTTGTTTTACCTCGTGAGTTTTAGTATAGGTCTTTCAGTTTTGTAGTTTCTCTGTTGAATTTCCATCTTCAATGCTATCTGTTGGTTATTTATACAATTTAGGATATATTACGTTTGTGTCTACATTATAGAGCATTATTTTAGATCTAATTAAGTATTATTTTCTTCATTTATAGTGATTTATATATCTTTTTTCATTCTGATACAATATTTGACGAGGTTATTATAGATATAGAACAGACGATTTGTTACAAATTTGGTCTTACCGTTAGGGTATTGTATTTTATTGTACGACCATTCTTCAATATTTAGGAGGAGTTAGACTGTCCCCTAGGCAAAAGCTCATTCTGTTTATGCTTGTTTGTGTAAATGGACCGATTTATTAGGATGGATACCATAATTTAGTACATTTTTTATGTGAAATATAGCAGAGTAGAGAACCTTATTTAGCTATTTGTATATATGTTCCTGATGTAATGTTTTTTTTTTCCACGAGAATCATAGGAATGTATGTTTAAGAGGTGTTAGTCTGTACTGCATCTCTGTGGAATTTTCGTCATTGATCCCTAACAAATGTGTAGTTTAACGTTTAGATGGTAATTTTCTGGATGGATGGGTCCTAGTGTAGAGGTGGTTTATACTCTTTGGTTGTCATTTTGGACTTCATCCATGTTCAACGTGAATTATGTACGTTCTTGTAGACGTCGATCTTGAGTTTCATGGGTTTGTAGCGTTTTATGGCAACACACTCTCTGAGACTCATTCCTGACCACTATACATGTGTCTAGATTTTGGTTATGTCCAGGATGTATCGTTGTTTGAGGCTGTTCAGAGACGATGGGTTAACAGATGCGAGGTACGTCTGTGGCATCGTATCATGACTGTAAGTTACCTCTAAATTTGTTTTATATCAGTGGCAGATTGCTTAGGAGTGACCTAGTAAAGCATTATAGAGTTGATTTTTATGTCACAGTAGGATTGGATTTGTATTCGCAGAGGCATAGCATCAGTTTGGTCTAGGAATTTATTATAGATTTGAATGGGATGATAGTATAAAATAAAAAAAATCACATTAACTCAGCGTTAAATGTCATTTATTTTCGGTATAGCTGTTGTGTTAGTATACGATCTTAGTCATGAAACAGGTCACGTCGGATATTGGAGTAGGATTCATCATCTAGATGCGGTAGGATACACCGTATATAATAGTTATTCGTTGTTGCTTAGGGTAGAGTAGAAAATCTTATTTAGCTATTTATTTTAGATGTTGGTGTATATTTTTGATATGATATCATAGGGATATATCAGTATTCGATATAAATTTGCCTATTTTCATGGGTTGTTGGGTATAAAATACGCTTATTTGGATGAAATGATTAAAAAATTTGGTGTGTATCTCTTCTCGACATTGGATTTGGGTCCGGTTCCATTTTACCTTGGAGAACTATTCTACCGGATTAAGTTGAGTGTAAGTGTTGAAATTCTTCAATAATTGAATGTCCATCTCACTTATGTTATCCAATCGCAGGTCTTCGCTATTTGCTTATTCCCGCAGGTCTTACTTTTATAAATGTTTGTATTTCGTTTGCAGTTTAGCCACTCAGATGTTTTTGATTAATTCAGGCTTTTGTTATGAGACTGCGTTCCCAATCAGAATAATTGACTTTTTCGACCATTCACCTGATCCACTTTATTATTTTTCACTGAAGGTCATTAATGATGGCCATAATCCCAACTCATTCTAACCTAAAATTACCATGTATTGCATATTATTCCCCGTTTCATACTTATATTAGGTATTTTTCTTCATTGATTTAGCCTTCAATTTTATCAAATCTAACCATCTGACCCTGTATTTTTACCAATCTTTAGCAGATTCTGTGCTTACATTTATATATATATATTTTCACTTCCCTTGTTACAAGTCCAATAATATCGACCACTCCCGAGTAATGTTAGGTTATCGCTCGTTTGTGGACTTTCGTATTCAAAACGTTTATGTAAGCTTACCCCATACGTCAGTGAGTTTTACGAATGCTAAAGCGTTAGCAAGATTTTTGTACGGTTTTACTGTTGGAATATGATTTTTTTGTAGTGTTGGACGTTTTGCTCCGACCATTTCGTCTATTATATCAAATATTGAAAAATCCACTCCAACAACTTTTTTCATACAGATCTGCATTGTAAGGTCCACAATCCACAAGATCTAGGATATAAACCATGTCTAAGGTACATAATTAGCGAAATATATATCAATGTACGATAACATAGATCAAATATTGATGAATGCCAAATGGGTTACCATACAATGACGAATACATTATTACCTAGGCAACTTAACCTGTTCTATTCAATAGTTATGTATTTTTAATCAAGCTTGATGGTTATGTATGATATTGATATGTATGAATCTCTCCACTAGGGCTGTATATTTATCATATCAAAAGCAGTTGAATACATTTTTCTCCAATTTAATCCAGCAGAAAACCTTCTGCAGATGTTTGGATTCCAGAATTTATCGACAGCTCTGTTACATGTTCGGACGAGACTCAGCAGGTAGGATCCAAGAGAACTAATGCACTTCAATCTGTTACATTTTTTAATGTGGGTCAGTTATACGCGATGTTAGGTTCAAAGATCTAGTCATTTTAACCAATAATTATATATTTTCATTCAAGTTTGATGGAAATGTATGATATTTAGTCTTTATTTTGTGCGATATACATATCAAATCCCTCCCACATGTCTCTATTTTTGGTAGTTTTTCTTCTAATATCACACACCATGTACACACATTCACGCTTTGTACGCATATATCCAGGACCGAGGGACGGGATAATGACGTCGTATACATGGATAGTTACCGATACAATGTAGACACACACACACACCCACACACCCACACACATTTTGATTGCATATACAGGATCGGTTAACATCTGAGGCACTTTAACTCTTATAAATGTTTTATTTCCATTAGAACAAAATCTCTTTTTATTGTTAAGATATTATTGTGGACCACCTTCACGTCATGATAGGTGAAAAGAACTAATCATCTTAACCTATCCTATCTTTTTCTATCCAGGAATTATATAGTATCGATCGAGTTTTCGTGCATAAATTTGTTCCTTTTTTATCGATTTATGATACATTCATTTTCATCCTCTCCACTTGGCTCTACATTTTGACCTAGCCTATTCACACACATCAAAACCTAACATAACCTAACTTTATGTATGGTGTTCAGTCATTGCTATATACATATGAAGCCCTCCAAACGGCTCTAAATAATACTCTAACATATGTGCTATTTATTTTGTTGTAACTCTCATCCCATATAAGTTAGCAGAGAGGACCCATTTTCAATCTTAGATGGTTTGAATGTTACGGGTAATTCCTTTTATTTTGATTTTAACACAATTCTACGTCACTTTATCATATTATTCACACCCATCATAACCTTACCTGACCTTACGTACGGTATTCAGTCATTGATATATACATATGAACCCCTCCATACAACTCTAAATATCACTCTAACATACATTTTATTTATGTCGTTGTCACACTCAAGTCATATATGTTACCAGAGAATCCTCCATTTTCAAACTTGGATGGATTGAATGCTGCAAGTATTTCAAATTTGTATTCAGTTTCATACAAACGGACACATAGTCTCACATCATGTTTTTCTTAATTTACTTCAATATCTCCGCTTAACTTTACAACCTTTGACAACTTGCATATCTGAATTTTTTATTTGTCTCTTTCCTATATTTTTTCTTATCCTTAACGATGACTTTGTTTCAAGATCTGATCGGACGCTGATTTATATCATACCATTCTGTAACACATCTAGATCATCTACCTCGAGCAAGGTTTTCTGGCGTCATTTCAAGCCTTGAAACAAATTTTTTCTACTGATTTCGATGATTCGATGTTACCTCCGACTGTCACGATGTTCACAATTCATTACTTAACCTTCGAGTTTAGGATACTATAAACATTTCCTTGAGAACATACATAGTTTTTATTAGTATTTATAAGCATTATTTACAGACCTTGCTGTCATCATCAATATAATTTACCTGGTTTTTGATATTTAAACAGCATTGTTCGTCATCCAACAGTACTTTTCATCACTATATTTCAGTATACTCTCAAAATCCATCTTATAATCCATCATATCTTTGATGCGGATACCGAAAGCTATTCCGTTTCCGTGTGTCAATAAATGTATTACTTCTTCTTCTTGAACTTATTTATTCGAATCTTTTCCAATTCAAAATCGTTCTGAGATTCATCATTGAGAAATTTTGCATACGTTCTAGTTTCTCTCTTGTTCTTAGGCATAATCTGCTGTCCACTACCTCAGCTGTATTACAATCATGATGAAGATTTTACCCTTGGATCATATAAATTATCGAGATTTGCTTCTCTTATCCCCTCCCCCCTCCCCCCCTCCTAAACTTAATTACATACGGATGTAAATCGTCCACATTAGTTTCCCAAAGCAGACTTCCTTCTTCCTGCATTGATTTATGAATGATATCTCCCACTCTTTTGATTCTTGTTTGTCCATTCTGAGATAACTGTTCTTTTTTTCCACACTAGTTAATATTTATTCGAACCGACTCATATCATCTTCGGAGATTTCTTCTTCCAGCTCTTGTAAACGAAATTTTTAATATGAATGTTCATTTTTGTTTATTCTATGACGAAACGTGTGTCTCCGCTTGATCTCAACGTATCACTGACTCCATTCTTGATTACCACCTAACATTTCTCACCTAGGTCATCAACTGTGTATATGTATAGGGCTGAGTACGTATGTGAATGTGAATATTCAAGCGTATGTACGTGTTACATGAGTTAAAAATATATAACACAAATTTATTATTCAAAATTTCAATGAAATTTCAAATTTTCGAGGGATGACACCTTACTTGAATAGCCAAGTTATCACTGCAAAATACAGACTTAGCTCTGTCATCCCACGAAAATTTGAAATTTCATTGAAATTTTAAATAATAAATTTGTGTTATATATTTTTAACTGAGTGTGAATAATATGATAAAGTGACGTAGAATTTTGTCAAAATCAAAATAATATTAATTACCGTAACATTCAAACCATCTAAGATTGAAAATGGGTCCTCTCTGCTAACTTAATGGGATGAGAGTTACAACAAAATAAATAGCACATATGTTAAGTATTATTTAGAGTCGTTTGGAGGGCTTCATATGTATATAGCAATGACTGAACACCATACATAAAGTTAGGTTATGTTAGGTTTTGATGTGTGTGAATAGGCTAGATCAAAATGTAGAGCCAAGTGGAGAGGATGAAAATGAATATATCATAAATCGATAAAAAAGTAACAAACTTATGCACGAAAACTCGATCGATACTATATAATTCCGGAATAGAAAATAATAGGATAGGTTAGGACGTGAAATTGGTCCACAATAAATATCTTGTAACAATAACAAGGGATTTTGTTCTAATGGAAAAAAAAACATATATCAGAGTTAAAGTGCCTCAGATGTTAACCGATCCTGTATATGCAATCAAAATGTGTGTGTGTGTGTGTGTATGTGTGTGTGTCTACATTGTATCGGTAACTATCCCTGTATACGACGTCATTATACCGTGCCTCGGTCCTGGATATATGCGTACAAAGCTTGAATGTGTGTACCTGGTGTGTGATATTAAAAGAAAAACTACGAAAAATAGAACCGTGTGGGAGGGATTTGATATGTACATCGCACTAAATGAGGACTAAATATCATACATATCCATCAAGCTTGAATGAAAACATATAATTATTGGTTAGAATGACTAGATCTTTGAACCAAACATCGCGTATAACTGACTCACATTAAGAAATGTAACAGATTGAAGTGCATTAGTTCTCTTGGATCCTACCTGCTGAGCCTCATCCGAACATGTAACAGAGCTATCGATAAATTCTGGAATCCAAACATCTGCAGAAGGTTTTTGGCTGGATTAAATTGGAGAAAATGTATTCAACTGCTTTTGATATGATAAATATAAAGCCCTAGTGGAGAGATTCATACATATCAATATCATATATAACTATCAAACTCGATTAAAAATACATAATTATTGGATAGAAAAGGTTAAGTTGCCTAGGTATTAATGTATTCGTCATTTAATGGTAACCCATTTTGCATTCATCAATATTTGATCTATGTTATCGTACATTGATATATATTTCGCTAATTATGTACCTTAGACATGGTTTATATCCTAGATCTTGTGGATTGCGGACCTTAAAATGCAGATCTAAATGAAAAAATTGTTGGAGTGGATTGATTCAATATTTGATATAATAGACGAAAATGGTAGGAGCATAACGTCCAACACTACAAAAAAAATTATATCCCAACAGTAAAACCGTACATAAATCTTGCTAACGCTTTAGCATTCGTAAAACTCACTGACGAATGGGGTGAGCTTACGTAAACGTTTTGAATACGAAAGTCCACAAACGAGCGATAACCTAACATTTCTCGGTAGTGGTCGATATTATTGGACTTGTAACAAGCGAAGTGAAAAAAATATATATAAATGTAAGCACAGAATCTGCTAAAGATTGGTAAAACTACAGGGTCAAGTGATTAGATTTGATAAGGATGAAGGATAAAACAATGAAGAAAAATACCTAATATAAGAATGAAACGGGGAATAATATGCAATACTTGGTAATTTTAGGTTAGAATGAGTTAGGATTATGGCCATCATTACAGACCTTCAGTGAAAAATGTTAAAGTGGATCTGGTGAATGGTCGAATAAGTCAAATATTCTGAATGGGAAAGCAGTCTCATAACAAAAGCCTGAATTAATCAAAAACATCTAAGTGGCTAAACTGCAAACGAAATACAAACATTTATACAAGTAAGACTTGCGGGAATAAGCTTGTAGCAAAGACCTGCGATTGGATAACATAATTAAGATGTGCATTCAATTATTGAAGAATTTCAACACTAACACTCAACACAATCCGGTAGAATAGTTCTCCAAGGTAATATGGAACCGGACCCAAATCCAATGTCGAGAGGGGAAACACACCAAATTTTTGAAGCATTTCATCCAAATAAGCGTATTTTATACCCAACATCCCATGAAAATAGGCAAATTTATATCAAATACTGATATATTTCTATGATATCAAATCAAAAATATACACCACTATCTAAAAAGTATAGCTAAATAAGATTTTCTACTCTACCCTAAGCAACAACGAATAACTATTATATACGTTGTATCCTACTGCATCCAGATGATGAATCCTACTCCAATATCCGACGTTATCTGGTTCATGACTAAGATCGTATACTAACACAACAGCTGTACCGAAATTAACTGACATTTAACGCTGAGTTAATGTGAAAAATGTTATTTTATACTATCATACCATTCAAATCTATAATAAATTCCTAGACCTAACTGATGCTATGTCTCTGGGAGTACAAATCCAAGCCTACTGTGACATAAAAATGAACTCTATAATGCTTTACTAGGTCACTTCTCAGCAATCTACCACTGATATATAACAAATTTAGAGGTAACTTACAGACATGATACGATGCCACAGACGTACCTCGCATCTGTGAACCCATCGTCTCCGAACAGCCTCAAACAAAGATACATCCTGGACATAACCAAAATCTAGACACATGTATAGTGGTCAGGAATGAGTCTCTAAGAGTGTGTTGCCATAAAACGCTTCAAGCCCATGAAACTCAAGATCGACGTCTACAAGTACGTACATAATTCACGTTGAACATGGATGAAGTCCAAAATGACAACCAAAGTGTATAAACCACCTCTACACTAGGACCCTTCCATCAAGAAAATTATCATCTAAACGTTAAACTACACATTTGTTAGGGATCAATGACGAGAATTCCACAGAGATGCAGTACTGACTTACACCTCATAAACATACATTCCTATGATTCTCGTGGAAAGAAAAACATAACATCAGGAACATATATAAAAATAGCTAAAAAGGTTCTCTTTTCTGCTATAATTCACATAAAAAATGTACAACATTATGGTATCCATCCTAATAAATCAGTCCATTTACACAAACAAGCATAAACAGAATGAGCTTTTGCCTAGGGAGCAGTCTAACTCCTCCTAAATATTGAAGAATGGTCGTACAGTAAATATACAATACCCTAACAGTAAGACCAAATTTGTAACACATTGTCTGTTCTATATCTATAATAACCACGTCAAATATTGTATCAGGATGCAAGAAGATACATAAATCACTATAAATGAAGAAAATGTAACTAAATTAGACCTGAAATAATGTTCTATATTGTAGACACAAACGTAATATATCCTAAATTGTATGAATAACCAACATATTGCATTGAAGATGGAAATTCAACAGAGAAGCTACACAACTGAAGGACCTATATTAAAACTCACGAGGTAGAACAAAGCAAGAATATTAATTCTCTACCATAACCAAAACATATTTTAAACGTGATGAATGAGAATGAACAAGCATGTAACCAAACAAACAAGAAATGTGTATATGATACCATGACATGCAGGCGACACAACTGAAACCTATAGTAAATACGGTATCGTGCATACAAAATCTAATGAATTTAGCCTCAACATCAGTCCATAACAGGGTTGAATTAACATCTCTTTAACTAAAGTAACCACGGTTTAATCGTAACAGATGTGTCATATATACATATGAAACTACCACAATGATGCAACAACCTAGCAATTATGCCTGAATAGCTTGCTACATGGATGCTTAAAGCCTAAAATACACTAAAATGCCTAATACTGTATGAGTTAACTGTTCGAAATTCAGAAACACTACAAATTCAACTTAAATCGATCGATTATCACTAAGTATATATAACATAATATTTTAACTTACAGTAAATCAATATCGTTCAGGTATTTTCGCTATTGGAAAAAATGCGTCAATGGAACACTGATATAACTGTTTCAAAACTGAGTAATGCAATATGGGGTAGATAGATATGGGTATATA
>SDVV010041857.1:0-10394 GCA_016164225.1 Gammarus roeselii | reverse complement strand
ACAGATGTCCGCCCACTCCATACAAACGCAACACCCTCCACAGCGCTTCCCTGTCAATTCTGTCCTATGCCTTCTCCAGATCCATGAAGGCCCAGAAAGCATCCTTTCCTTTGGCAAGGTACTTCTCACATACCTGTCTCACTGCAAATATCTGATCGGTACACCCTCTACCACTCCCAAAGCCACACTGTTCCACTCCAATTGTGCAGTCCGTACTGTCTCTAATCCTCTTGATCAGCACTCTCCCGTACAACTTACCAGCAACACATAACAGACTGATACCTCTCGAATTGCAGCATTCATTTTTATCTCCTTTGCCCTTATATAGCGGAACAATGCAGGCACTGCGCCACTCACTTGGTACCACGCCTGCCGCAAAACAAAAGTTCAGTAACCTCACCAACCATTCAACAATCGTTACTCCACCCTTCTTCAGGAACTTGGTCGCAACTCCATCCAAACCACCGCCTCCTGTACCTCTTTCCTGGTAATGTCCGCAGTAAGTCTTTCTCCCAAAACTGGCATCCAAGCACCACCACCCACAGCAACAATGTCAGCCTCTCTGTCATCCTAGACATTCAACAACTGATCAAAATACTCGGCCCACCTCTTCCATACATTACCACTTTCCAACAACAACTGGCCGTTTTAATCTTTCACCACTTCATCCTTCCCGGTCTCTCCCTTTCTCACCCTCTTCACCTCTTTCCAGAACATCTTTTTGTTCTCCTCAAAATTCTGGCACGACCGTCCGTCCCACCTGGCATCAGCGCCCCTTTTGGCTCTCCTCACCACCCGCTTCACCTCTTTCCTCCTCTCTTTGTACCTTTCGCAAGCCACCTCCGACTTCACCTGCAACCACTCCTCAAACGCACATCTTTTCCGTGTCACCGCCAGTTTGAACTCCTCGTTCCACCACTCGCAGCCTTTCCTCCTGCACCTTCCCACACGGCGCACACCACACACCTTCTTTGCACATCTCAGCAACGCATCCCTTAACGTCTCCCATTCTTCCTCCACATCTCTCAGATCCTGTCCTCTCACGTTGTCATATTCTTCCTTCAACGCTTGCTGGAACTCCTTGGCTCTAATTTACTTTTCACATTCAGTCCACTCACTTGCCCTACCTCTCTTCCTCCTCCCACTCGTTTTTTGCCTTTCCACTTCTGGTCCACTCTTAATCTGCCTTCCACCAGCAGATGGTCAGACACTCCTCCACCCTCCCCTCTCAACACCTGCACATCCAACAGCCTCCCCACCACACGACTCGATATCAGCACAAAATCCATCAGTGCTCTCTCCACCATTGCACCATGGGCCATCCTTACCCATGTGTACTTGTGAATATCTCGCATCTTGAACAAACTCTTCCCGACCACCAACTCCTGCTCCATACACAGACCTATCAGGTTTTCTCCACTGTCATTTCTACTGGGACGCCCTACCTTCCTATGACATTCTCCACCATTTCATCTCCAACTCTCGCATTAAGGTCACCCAGCACAACTACATTGAAATGACCTCCAAAACTCTCAATACACTCACTCAAGTCAGTCCAGAATTGCTCCCTCGCCTCTTCACTCCTCTCGCTGCCAGGTCCGTAAGCACTCACAAATACCCATCTCTCTATGCCTAAATTAACTTTCACCCACATCAATCTTGGGGACACCTCCTTCCATTCGGTAGCGCTACTAGTCAACCAATCACTCAATATCAAGACCACACCTTCTTGTGCCCTACCTTCCTCCACACCAGACTTTATTCCACTTACAACATCAAACTCACATTCGCCCTTACCTTTCAACTTCGTCTCATTCAGCGCCAACACATCTAACTTCCTCCTCACAAACATCTCTCCAATCTTCCTCCTTTTTACATCACTTTTACTACAGCCACGCACATTCAGCGACCCTAACTATAGGGTTTGGAGAGGCGTGTGCCTCTCCTCCCCCCGCTCATTTTGCCATCTTCGAGGAAAGGTTTTTACAGAGAACGCAATTCCTAGCCCCTTCGCTCCGCCCCGTTTTGTCGTCTCCGACACGCTGGGGGTTGCGGTAGCGCGATTCTACTGCCGGCAACGGGGCGCCCCTTTAGTTGCCTACTACGACACGCGGTGGATACGGTAGCACGATTCTAAAGCCCCGGCTACAAGGCATAACAGCCTCCACCTCCCCTACAGCCATACTAATCGCCTAGCCTTTCTCGATGGTTTCAATGGAAAAGTTATCTACACCTGATTGAAGGCAGAGCGTATGATCAGTAGCTACAAAAATCTACTAGCATAATTAAATTTTACGAACATGGTTGTACGTGCATTCTATTAGGATCGGTAACTAATTACTTCCCACACTTGGACCCATAGTTATAAAAAATACTTTTACATATAACCCGAAAGGCATGCTGTATGCAGTAGAAAATGATTTGGCTGATCTTCAATTGGCAGATAAGATAACGACACAAACAACTTTCATCAAGTGATGATAGAGTGCTAATCTCCCATACCAGCAACGATTGTTCAAAAATAAGCTACAAGGTTTAGGCATTTCAACATTTCCATAACAAGCAGTCATGCATTATTCTTCAAAACACTGCTAAAGGTTCATCGATCAAGAAGCACTTAATAAGGCCACACACATGCCAGGGCGCCCAGGGACGTCCAACAATTTGCGAATATGGAATCACGATTTTGTTTAGCTACGTTAGGAAAGTATATATGCAGATACAGACTCTAATGGGGGAATAAAATAGACATTTACATGAATGTGTGTCGACCAAGGAAATAGATGCACCGGTAAGAGGATAAGCCAAGCAAGGGCAACTGATGGCTTGTGATGTCCGTATATCAACCCCGGTAACACTGCTCTGCATTTGTCACCCCCGGAATTTAACCCAGAGGACACCCAGGGTCTGGGTGACTATATTTAGGCAGTGAAGCCTGTAGAGGTGCTGCGGCACAGTCCAACAAATACCCAGGGGTAGAAATGCCAGGAACGGGTGCCAGTCAGAAAGTGGCACGTCCAAGGTGCCCGGTTTTATTCTACAGCCCAGGTGCCGGTCCCATTGGCCATAACCCGGGTTGGTGTGCAGAAGTTGGTGTTGGTTTGGTAGGCTCCATAATCTTGCCACTTGTACAGCTTGGGTAGGCATTTCACCATCGCTTGCACACCGAACAAGGTGGTTCCTCGCACCCTCCATATATCTAAAACTGAAACATTGAAAGTTTGAGAGTACCAATAGAAAAAGCATGTCTATATTAGTATATATCAGTTGCTTAAAAAACATTTCTATGTAAAATATTTCGTCAGAGTTTTTATTGCTCGATTGTTGCGGCTGTCATACTTGACTGCCGGAGAGATGTTTTTTTGGATTTTACTGCGGGAAACTAAGTTTTTCTTCAATAATTGCAAATTAACTCAACTGGAAGTTATTTCTCTGCATCCTGAACTAATTATGACCCTAATGTATCAGTAAATGAGCAAATATGATGTAAAAACTATCTTTTTATTAATATAATACCTCAAGTAAGAAATGAATTTCTTCGATTCTATTGCAAACTAATTGGATTAACATGAATACAAGGCATGCTAGGTAAGGCATTGTTATCTTGATATGAAAATATAAAAAAAGAATGGTCCTGTGTGTTGAACATAAGTTAACACTTATGCCTAGACTTGTCACTATGTTGTAACAGGTGGAGCGGTTACATACGCGGATGGGACAAACTCGTTGTCCACTTAGGTGAAACAGACTTCAGGTAACATGGGGGCATGAAAAACCAAGCCAGAACTGAACTTTATTTGGTGAATGTTTGCTTTAGCTAATACAGTAGATAATATGATGAGCTTGGTAAATAACAATTTAATCAAGTTAGTCAAAAACATAAGTTACTGAGGTTAAGGTTCTGAGATTACTGACTGAGATTACTGACTGAGATTACTGACTGAGATTACTGACTGTGATTACCGACTGAAATTACCGACTGAAATTACCGACTGAAATTACCGACTGAAATTACCAACTGAAATTACCGACTGAAATTACCGACTGATATTACAGACTGAAATTACTGACTGAGGTTAAAGGCTGAGGTTACAGACTGAGGTTACAGACTGTGGTTACAGACTGAGGTGCATAAGTGGCTGGATATCAGAAAAAAGTATGTACAAATGTAATTAGAAAAATCAATAAACTGAGGATAGATGGGAACCAGCATCAACTATAGGGAGAGTGCAGCCATACCCTGTTTAGGAAAGTCAACAAAATTTTGAATGAAGGCCTAGGTCTATCAATTTTACAGAAATTTGGGCAGCACTTCCCCACCCATAAGCCAGCATGAATCCCATGTCTAGCCCAGGGGACGTTTAAATGCTGGAACCTTAAACCAGCACACCTGGAGGTGTTAACTTATTGGCTGACATAGAGAATCACACTGAGACACGTAAATTTATAAGTTTCACAATTCCTGGTCTACATCTATATACATTCAAATCTCTTAACAGTAACCAAAACATTAGCATAACATTATAAATTCTTCACAGATTAAGAGACCCTGACTACAAGTTTAGGTAAATTTCTCACCGTTCAGACGTATCAATTAGATGCTAGGACAACCAGTACAATAGACATGATTGGTTAGTTACTAGATGTTATGCTTGAGTAAACTGCATTAAGGTTCTGGAAGAACATAAATATGATTTAGTTCACACTAAAATAATGACTAAATTTAAGCGTTGAGGCATGAAGCGAAAAACTAACAGGGTTAGAGGTCACACGGTAACAATGTGTTATAAACATCGAGTCATTCTAAAATTAGCTTATGCATTTTAAAATCAGCTGTGATGTCATTGTTTCTGGTCAAATTTCAGATAATATAAATATATGTGTGAAAAATTGCATTTGATTAGTTTTCATTGAAGAAAACTAAGATATTTATTAATAGAAAAATTCTTCTTACGCAACAAACTAGAACATTTTCCAAGTATCACCACCAAATTTGGCTCTAATCCAATGGAAACTCTAGTTACAGCATGAAAGTTTGCCGACCGTCCATTTTTCCCGAACCAAAATTATCAGGCACCTGAAAAATAAAACTTCACTTTGGCTATTTACCATAAAATCAGTGCGCAGATCTAATTTCTACAAGTGGCTGACACTAACTAATGAAGACCTGCTTTTTTAAGTCCCTTGGTCAAATATTGACATTTCCAACGTTTTGGTGCCCAAAAGGTGGGTGCCGGGTGTCACCCCAGTTTGCTGACTGTGGGACATCACCCCGGTGAACGCTACCTGATAAAAGTAGTTCATGAAACTTTACAAACATACACTGCCAGCACACGCAAAGTTCTAGATACGCTGATCTCTGCTCTTGAGGCGCACTTTTGCAGTGCAAACCCTCTTCAGTTAACCTATTTTTTAATTACAGATTTGTCAGCCTGTTTTCAGCTGAATTGGTAGTAATTGGTGCTTCATTTAACCCTACACTTTCATTGTTCTTATATATAGTCTGTTCATTTTTCTCAGTCATAATGTTGGGAAAGGGTATTACAGTTACAACTAGTCACCAGCTAAATAATGTAATTAACCTTATGTACTGTTACTATCTGCTGCCTACCACCTGTTGGGGCACTCTCTGCTGGTGAGTGTGTTGAATTTGTGATGAGATATGTTCCCTAACAATAATACCTTGTGTTGGTTTCAGCAATGTGACCACTGTGAGATTATACATATATTGTTTTAGTGTTAAATTGTATGTGTGTAGATGTGTTAATAGCGGTGCAAAGATTAATTGTATATAGATTTTCTCACCTTGGTTTCTCACCTTGGTTGTCCCAAGACCACCCCACACCCCAGCAAGGCCAGAGTGCAGAGCATGACAGGAGGCACAAATGCCACAGCACGCCAGACTGCAGAAACCGGCAAAACAATGGAGCCGAAAAAAAAAACTGAAAATTTCTGCTTCAGGCAACTGATCATACAGCAGTTATGTTGGTCACAATATAAAACATACACATACATATGCACTAAAAAAAACATACATGCTTAGACAAACATCCTTACAAATGAATTAAACTTCATCAGCCTAGTCAAAATCTAAAGATTCCTTGTACATCAGATCAGCAAGAGCTTGCTTATAGTGAGTGATATCTGTCAACTGCACTATGTCAGAAGGCAAGCCATTCCACCCCTTAACACATCTCACACTGAAGGACCTACTGCGGACATCAGAGGAGCGAGGAGGAAACGCCAGCTTCAGCCCATGACCTCTAGTACCAACTCTCAGAGCCAAAGAAAACATGGATCAGGTCTGCCCTAAGAAGCCGGCCCTTGATGGAAAACAAATCCAGGCTCCTCAAACGATCACCATAGTCCATGCCAGAAAGTCCATTAATATTTTTAGTCCATCTCCTCTGGACAGACTCCAGCAGCTTGCAGTCCCCACAATATACAGTGTTCCAAACGCAGAATGCATACTCAATAAGGGGACGAATATGCAAAACGTATAGGGACAGCATAAATTCCCGCAACCTGCAACCAGTTAATCTCAACAAACAGTTGACCAACCCACCAGCTTTTGCAGCCACCACACGAATATGATGGTGGAATCGGAGACTGGTATCTACACTGACGCCCAAGTCTCTGTGTGTAGGAACAAACTTCAACACTCTGCCCTGCAGGATGTACTGGTTAGGTGGAATCAAAGCATCAAAATCAATACGATCTCTAAAAAACTGCAGCACAACACACTTATCTGGATTCAGTCCAAGGTTCCATGACCGTGCAACGGAGTCAACTGCATCCAACCCATTTTGCAGTGATAGGACACCTTGAGTGGCAGACTTGGTGTTCTTGCGCGAGTATCTCGAGTACAACCTGTAGTCATCAGCAAATGCTTTGAACTTGCATGAGAGACCACTAGAGATGTGATTAATATAAATCAGGAACAGCAGCGGCCCATGGACAGAACCCTGAGGCACACCACTCGTCACAGCAACTGGGCTGCTCACGCTGCCATTCACACAAACGCTCATCACTCTGCCAAAGAGGAATGCAGAGATCCAGGCTAGCA
Source organism: Gammarus roeselii (assembly GCA_016164225.1). NCBI lineage: Eukaryota > Metazoa > Arthropoda > Malacostraca > Amphipoda > Gammaridae > Gammarus > Gammarus roeselii. Next base: position 3,328 of record SDVV010041857.1, on the reverse strand, counting down.
AAAAATTACAAACTCCTATGGATTCCAATTTGGACAGGAGCACAGTATGACTCACCACATCCAATGCCTTTGAGAAATCCACCATCACAACATCCACAGTACATCCCTCATCAATCCACCTTCCAACATCATCATAGATTCCTGAGCTTTGCAGCCTACCTGTAGCAGACATCTCAGGGATTAGATAACTGTACCTCAGCTTGCTTGCCCTTCTAGCACTTGTTATAAAATTTGATTTTTTGCACTGTATGAAATTTCAGTCAGTCATCAGATTGTAACTTCAGATTATATTATTTCAATTTCAATTATTTATCATTTCCAATTATTTTCAATTATCCTATTTCATTCTCCCTTGGTAGCACCTTGATATCGTCATACAATCTGGAACCGTTTGCCGGAGGACCTTGGTTATAGATATTAGTTTTGTGCTGTTATCCCGCCAGTCACTACTAAAGCACGGCTGGTTTGGTTCTTGATATTCAGTGATGAAAGCTCAAAAAGTTTCTCAACCCCACGCTCAATTATGCAATCTGGACCAAGATCCATTTGCTTCTGCTCTCTTTGCCTACTTGTCTCATGCCTCATTTCATCAGCAGGGCTTCTAATGAGCTTGCACTCAGTTTCTTTGATAGGCAGATTGACACTATTGGGCAGGACTTTTTCAGTGTAGCTATCATCAAAAGTCATCATTCCAATCTAAATCTAGCATATCTTTGTGCTGAATTTGGTTGCTATAGTCATCCTAGTTAACAATTTATTGCAACATTTTGCCACACCAGACTTTTCATCTGTGTTGGGAGTCTGAAACTATCCAAAAACAATGGTAAGTTGAAACTATGTTATTTTTTTTGTTGTATGATGTTATGCAGCATCAACCCATGTTGAGTATGTAGGTAGGTAGCAATTTTATATTTTCTCCAATTATAGCTATATACTATTGTTCTAGCTAAAAATGTGATCTCATCCAGCAGCTCTGCAAGTTTGCTGGATGCACTGTTTTAGATACAATAAAGTAGGACAGCCCAATGTACCAGCAACCATATGAAATCTGGAGCACATAAGAATAGCAAGATGGCTAGTTTGTAGACCGGCATTCATGTATGGGGATGTCTATAAGAACTTGAAATTTTGGACTTATTGATTTATTGTATCAGATAACATCCCAAATCAGTACATAAAGAACAAACTTAGGCAGACATTTGAAAGCAGTTGAATGCATAGCACCTGCAAACACGATTCACATCTCATTACACCCCTATTTTACTTTGATACTTTGACACTGGTGTGGGTGGTTGAATTTGGTATTATGTCTCTCTTGTTTTCAGAATACAAACCTGCATCATGTAGCATTGACTAACATTGAGGTTAACTTCCTGAATTTTTGGCCAACTTCTTGAATGACTTGTCAATTATGTTATATATATACTTCATATAGTGTTGACCGGGGTGACTCCCCGCATTTTCTGTATACTTCAAAATAACTCAAAAAGTTTGCTGCCAAGAAACTTCGTATTTACGGTGTGTATAGCTTCTATTGTGGTTATGAAGCACCGTAAGTTTCAACATTCTATCATCAACCAAAAAAAAGTTATTCACAACAAATCATGCGGCGAGCTATAGCCCCTATTCGGGGGTGATTCCCCTCACCGAAAGGGGTTATTCCCTGCACCCTCCATTTATCAAAAATTGAAATGCTAATTGAAAGTTTGAGATTACCAATAGAAAGAGCATGCCTATATTAGTATACATATATCAGTTGCTTGGAATAAAATGTTACGTAAAATATTACATCTGACAGGTCTTTTTGATGTTCGTCTTCTGCTGCACTCATACTTGAATGTCAAAGGGATTTTTTTTCCAAATTCACTGTGGGAAACTAAGTTTTTCTTCAATAATTGCAAACCAACTTTACTGGAAGTTATTTCTCCACTTCCTGAACTAATAATAACCCTAAAATATCAGTAAATGAGCAAATATTAAAAAAGAAAACATTTCAATAAATTAATAGAACAAGTAAAAAAAATGTATTTCTTCAATTTTATAGCAAAATAATTGCTTTGATATGAATACAAGGCATGGTTGGCAAGGTATGATGAGAAAAAAATTTCTTGGGTGTTAAACATAAGTTAACATTTAGGCCTGGACTTGTCACCATGTGTTATAAAGATCGGGTCAATATAAAAGTAGTAACTCATTTTGAAATCAGCTGTGGTGTCATTATTTTGGGTTATTTACTTTCAGATGTCCATATATGTGTGAAGAATCACAACTAATTGCTTGTCATTGAAGAAAACCAAAGATATTTATCAACAAAATAGGTGCGGAGAATCACCCCTACCGTTTTTTCACCTGGATTGATTCCCCGTGGCTGTATATTTGTATGTATCTACAAGAATTTACAATTTTTTCAAAAATCCTTATACGCAACCAACTACAACATATTCTGAGTATCAACACAAAATTTGACCCTAATCCAATGGCAACTCTAGCCCCAACATTGAAGTTTTTGTGTTGTTGATGTTTCCAAACTAAAAATATCAGGGATTCTTACTTATGATTTGTACCTCTGCAGCCCCTATTAGGACTCAACATACCCAGTCGTCAGGTGCACCAAGCCAGGAGAGGCCAGCACAGCTATGCGGGCCAGCACCTACGAAGACTCCGCAGAACAACAACTGAATGATACTGGAAGGGATGCGCACCATTGGCTTCCAGAGAACAAACCCAAAGCCACTCGCATGAAAACCCAACAGACAACTACAACTCCGCAAAAACCATGAAAGCAAATACATATACACATATACATATAGAAAAAACATACGCTCACTATGGCGATTTTCCATAAATTCTGTGTGCGTATCAAATTTCTACAAGTAGCTGATACCTACTAAAGAAGACCTGCTCTTTAAAGTCCTATAGTCAAATATTGACATTTCTGACGTTTTGGTGCTCAAAAGGGGGTTGCAGCGAGTCACCCTGTGTTGTCAACCGTGGGGAATTACCCTGGTCAACGCTATCTACTGTGTTGAACCACTGTTGTAACCAGCAAGCACAAAAAGTTTCAACATTCCACTATCAACAGAAGAAAAAGTTGAATGCATCTCAACTTGGTAACATCTAGACTGGGCATTACATTAGCTGAGCCAGGGTGCAGAGCAGGATAGGAGTCACCAATGCCAAGGGCACCACAGTTGTGAGAACACAGCAAAATGATGGGAACACAACCTAGAATTTTGTGAACCTAGAATTTTGTGTTACAGGCAACAGCTATAACCACAACAATACTGTAAGTTACAAGTTCACTTCATTCTAAAAATTATTTATACTG
>SDVV010041855.1:0-10394 GCA_016164225.1 Gammarus roeselii | reverse complement strand
TAATCTCTATGCTTGTCTGCTCAATGGCACATTAAATGGGGAGCATGTTTAGGCATTCTAATCTCTATGCTTGTCTGCTCAATGGCACATTAAATGGGAGCATGTTAGGCATTCTAATCTCTATGCTTGTCTGCTCAATGGCACATTAAATGGGGAGCATGTTAGGCATTCTAATCTCTATGCTTGTCTGCTCAATGTGAATATTTGTTCGTGAATGTCATCTTTAACTTCAAAAAAACTGAAATTGCAATAAGCAAAGTAAACGGATATTTTTTAGGATTGATTTCTATGATTGATTTCACTCGTTGCAGAAGATAGCCATGTTTCGTGAATTGTTTTTAAGAGGAATTATAAACAAATAATTGAGAGACTTTCAAACTGTTCCTTATTTGAATTTTAGGCCCTCTGCCCGAGAAGGCCAAGAGCAGCCCTTACTTGACGAAGTCTGCAGGCGACTACGATGCCTTCCGACCCTCAGACACTGAGAGGGTAGCCTCCTTCACCCCTTACAAGGGAGGGGAGGGCCTGGAAAGCGATTCACTAACATGTGAGTAGTGTTCAATACCTTATTCACCCTTTGACGTGGAACGGGAATGGCATTGGAAGCGAGTCACTAACATGTGAGTAGTGTTCAATACGTTAATCACCCTTTGACGTGGAATGGGAATGGCATTGGAAGCGAGTCACTAACATGTGAGTAGTGTTCAATATCTTAATCATCCTATGACGTGGAACGGGAATTTCATTGGAAGCGAGTCACTAACATGTGAGTAGTGTTCAATGCCTTCATCATCCTTTGACGTGGAATGGGAATGACATTGGAAGCGAGTCACTAACATGTGAGTAGTGTTCAATGCCTTCATCATCCTTTGACATGGAATGGGAATGACATTGGAAGCGAGTCACTAACGTGTGAGTTGTGTTCAATGTCTTCATCATTCTTTGACATGGAATAGGAGAGACATTGGAAGCGAGTCATCAACATGATAGGTATGTTCTGTGCCCCCCCCCCTTAACACGGAACGGGAGAGCAATGACAGCAAGTCGATTAAGTGCTATTGATGTTCTGGCCTCCTTCACCACTTTCCCAGGAGAGAGTCTTGCTTTGGTGTTCAGTCACCCAAGCGGAGCTGTTGTCCACAGGAGGTCACAGAACTACAGGATACCATAAATGGTTACCGTGTCATGCCTGTATCAGTTCATAGAGCTTCATCAAAGAAGGAAACAGTTCACTGTCTCAATTGGCTTTGCGCAAAGAGCTTGAACGCTTGCTTTGCCCAATTCGCTCTGCAACCTACCCCACGTTCACCGTGACGCGTCTATCCGCTCGATTCGCCCTGCAACCTACCCCACGTTCACCGTGACGTGTCTATACGCTTGATTCACCCTGCAACCTACCCCACGTTCACCGTGACGTGTCTATACGCTCGATTCGCCCTGCAACCTACCCCACGTTCACCGTGACGTGTCTATACGCTCGATTCTCCTGCAACCTACCCCTATTTCAACATGACGAGTATATACGCTCAATTCGCCCTGCAACCTACCCCACGTTCACCGTGACGTGTCTATACGCTCGATTTGTTTGATGAGACCGCGGCTACGACGGACAAAATTTTGACTACTTCAATTACCAGCGATATTCTTAGAATCGATTCCTATCACCACCGAAAGTTGGAAGGATCGATTAGCTTAAAGCGTTTTTTTTACACCATTTTTTTTTCACCGCAAGGTAATAAAAAAATATTTTAGAATCGAGTTCTTTTACACCGAATGTCGACAGAACCGAACAATTATAGGACTAAACTGTTCAATGTTAACCAACCAAATGTCGTTACCGTTCGAAAGAGGGAGAGTAGTTCTACAACAACATATTGTTTTACTAAAGTAATCGATCCCAGATGCTGGTTCCGCGTGGTTCTTGTAGCCTTTCTCGGTGAACCTTTAATTTCAAAGGCATAGCTAACTCTTAGGTAGCACCTTCGGCGCCACCTGAGGCTGTTGGGCGCACCAAAGCCTTCCACCACAAGTGAGCACCAATTACTTATTTGTCCCGGATCTAATTCCTTACTTCGGGTGAACAATACGATGGAGTACAACTCTTTCCGTGTCGAACGGTGCCTTCGGTCTGTCTCTACGCTGTCCGATCAGCTGACGGACGCTGTCCGGTCAGCTGGCGGACGCTGTCCGATCAGCTGACGGACGCTGTCCGGTCAGCCGACGGACGCTGTCCGGTCAGCTGACGGACGCTGTCCGGTCAGCTGACGGACGCTGTCCGGTCAGCTGACGGACGCTGTCCGGTCAGCTGACGGACGCTGTCCGGTCATCTGACTGTAAGCAATTCGGTTCTATCGACTTGCGGTGCGAACGCTTTCGGTCCTTAAATCAATCGCTCAACTCGAGCTCCTATCGAGCTCCTATCGAGCTCCTATCTATAAGCCTTCGATCCTACAGCTCCTATCTATAAGCCTTCGATCCTACAGCTCCTATCTATAAGCCTTCGATCCTACAGCTCCTATCTATAAGCCTTCGATCCTACAGCTCCTGTCTATAAGCCTTCGATCCTACACACTTTCCGTCGCATTGGTATTTCTCCCTCATATTGTCCAGTGGGAAATCATTCGTGTGAAATTTTTTCGACCCTGAAAGCCTGGGGCACCAAAACTTCTGTTTTAAATTGTTATCGACATTTATCAATGCACGCTATTAAATAAGCGTAATAGAACATTTTGAAAAATAATGTAGAATTTCGCTTATTCATTTCTGCCTTCTTCTACCAGGCCATGTTTACGTCCAGGTTGCCTTCGGTAGTGATTTTAAATAGGCCTCTTTCACAGATGGCTGCAAATTTGCAATATCAACAAGTAGTCTATATATTGTAAAATTAATTGAAGTCACTAAGAATGAATCATGTTGTGGTAGATGGGAGGAGAAGAATTTCCCATCATTACCACGCATTAGCTAATGCACAACGTTTCTCACAGCAACGTCGTGTCGGGGATAAAAATTAGGTTTTGGTTAATTCGTCTCGAAGAATTTTTTTTTCAGTTGCTGTATCAACTCGAGTTTGACCTACTGGGCGGTCATCGTGGCTCAACGTTGCTGGAAAAATTTAATTTTACTGAGCTTAAATGCCGATCGAGAAAAATATACAAAAATGTTTCCATGGCTTAAGACGTCGCGTATTTCTTTTTCTATATTGTACCGTCGCCAGCTAAAATCCACCGGCCCTGAAGTTTTTGAAAGAATTGGGTCAAAAATATTTATTTCAGAATTAAATGAATCTCAACTAAAATTATGAACGGTATCAAAAATTTATTTTGCGTACATACAAAGTTTTTATGCTAGAAAATTAGATTTGAAATATTCGTCAAGTTCTTCCGGACGAAAGTGCAGAGGGAATAAATATTATTTTTAATACCTAATTTAATGTATTAGGTCAAATGTGGCTTGTTTATAAATTTCCATGATTAGAACCACAGCAGAACTATTTTAATATCGAAATTAAATTATCCTTCAATTTAATCGTTACAAACGTAGTTTAAATTGGTCTTCAAAATCATTTTATCACCATGGAGCCCACGTGTTTTCAAAACAACAGCCTAAATATTAAAAAAAGAGCCAAAACTCTGGTTAGACAGCGCTTTTATTAATACCAAAATCGGCCAAATTGAGCAGGCGATTGTGCCTTCCACGTATGTTCAATATGCAAGGGATCTTGGGTCAGTTTCCAGTAGCCTTGCTACTATCTTAATGGGAACTAAGTCTTTCCATTGTTGAGGGGGAAAAGATCTAAGGAATTCTGAAGACTCTACCGATGTAAATGAATATCAGTAGCATAAGTAGCATCACAGTATAAACACAAACTAACTATTTGATACCTGTTACTCACATCTTGTCTTCTCTTCCCAAGTATCCTCGAAGGCTTCTTCCTCCTTGCTGTCCTACAAACCCGTCTACAAGCCCGAGGCCTTCTCCTACCTTGACGACGTGCCTCGCCGTGGAGTGAAAGACACGGCAGAGAAGACGGACCAGACAGACTCGCCCAAGAAACAGACCAAACTGTGAGCTCAATGTATGAGGGATGACTATCCTATTTAGAACACATGTCTAGGCGAGTTGGGCACCACGATGGTTTAAGATGGTTCGGATGACATTGGTGCCAGCATTACTGGGACTACTCGATCTCGAGAAACTATGTAGGACAGATGATGAGTGCTCGGATTGTACGTTTTGATTTTGGATTGAATCTCTAACCTCTTTTCTCCTCGCCACTAGGGACACTTCTCCCTACGCCTTCCCTGTGAGGACCAAGAAGGAACCTCCCAATCTCGCAGTCGCGACTCCTGCAAAGCCCATCATGAAGAGCAACAGAGATGTGAGCCTAACACATCCCGCTTGATAGTCCAACACATCTTGCTCGGTAGCTAACACATCCCATTTGGTAGAACAGTGCATCCCGGGTAGTAACAAGCTCATCATATTTTGTAGCCCAACACATCCCGTTTGGTAGCCCAGCACTTTTTGATTGGCACCCCAACACATCTTGCTTGGTCGCCCAATACATTTTGCATGCTAGTCCGTGCATCGCATCTTGCTCGATAGCCCAACACATCCCGTTTGATGGCCCAACACATCTGCCTTGGTATCCCAGTACAACTTGCTCCATTGTAGCCTTGCACTTCTTGCATGGTTATTGCTTTTACTATAACCTGGAGGGTTACGGTGGGTGGTCAGGAAGGTGAACGCAAGTGTTATAGTTCAACGCCTAGAGCTGTTGGGGGCCGATAGCCGTAGGGTGCAGTTGAGTCAGTTCCTGCTTGCGGATGACACCACCCTTGAAGGCATATTCGGAGGAGAAGTTGTGCATTCATGTGTCGGTGTTTGGTAGAGAGTGTGAGGTGAGGAAGCTGCGAGTTAATGTGGGTAAGAGTAAAAGGAATGAGACATCCGAGGAGTGTCGATGGTAGCAGAATTAGTGTCGTCCTAAATGGAGAGTTATTGGAGGAATTTCAGTGTTTTAGGTACCTATGCTCTTACGGGGAGAAGACAGAACTAGAGGAAGCCGAGGTGAAATTGCGAATGAAGGAATAGGGTAGAGTTTTGGGTGCACTGAAGAGTGTAGTGAGCTGTAGGACGTTGGGTGTGGATGTAAAGAGAGGCTTGTAAGGGGGTAGCTGTTCCTACTGTGCTCTACAGGCCTGAGACTTAGAGGACGAGAGCAGAAGAGAGAAGAAGTTGACTATTTGCGAGATGAAATGTTTGAAGGACATGGCTGGAGTGACGCTGACAGATGAAACCAATAACGACGTTGTGCGTACAAGAACGGGGATGGGGAAGAAGTTAGAGAATAGAGTAGATTTACGTGTTCTAAGACACATGATAAGATAAATGATGGGAGATTTGTGATAAGGGTGATGAAAACGGAGGTGAGTGTATGTAGGACCAGAGGTAGACATACGTTTGGGTGGATAGATGGCTTGACGTAAGGAAGAAGATATATATGAGTGGAGGTAGCGAGAAAGCCTGCAATAGATAGGCGTGAGATCAGAATGGTTGTGAATGGATGAATTTTGACGCTGCCCTGATGTGCTTTCCTGTCTTTGTCGTTTCGATGAAAAACGGGATGGTCGTGGGTGGGGAGGCTCGGTTACTAGGAAATAACAGCAACAAACCCAGGTAACTCTGTCGGGCCCTGCTGCTGACATTGATCCTGAACCTCACTTCTGACCTGCGGGGTCTCCTGACCTGCGGGGTCTCCTGACCTGCGGGGTCTCCTGACCTGCGGGGTCTCCTGACCTGCGGGGTCTCCTGACCTGCGGGGTCTCCTGACCTGCGGGGTCTCCTGACCTGCGGGGTCTCCCGTATTTCACATGAAATGTGAAATACGTCTTGTTGTCAGCCGTCCCCCTTTCTGGAGGACTCGTTGCAGTGTCGGTGTCTTTATCTGCTAACTGAAAGCCCTGTTTTCTCAAGGCCTGTAGATCAAAGGGAAAATTATATGCAATCACTTGGATCAGTCAGATCTGGTTTGAGGCCTGTGACTATAGAAACTGTTCATTAAATGGGAGTTTCTATAGGCGTTTAAATTTAAAAATTGACATACACGCTCTCGTGGTCGCTCGTAACGTCATCCATCTCACCCACAACTTTTATCACCCACCCTCACCTTCCCTTCAACTGTTTTTACCCACCTCATCCAATTCTCATTGCCCTCATCCACGCACCTGACCCTCCATCACTACTCCATCTTTTTCCATCATCACTCCTCCCTCTTCATCCTTCAGCCTTTACCCTCACAAATCCTCGCCCCAGTCATCCTTCACCCCCCAACCTTTACCAATATTTTTTTTCCCATCCAACATATACCCCTCTCACCAACACTCACCACCTCTCCCTGCCTCTTTCCCTTCCTTCCAGAGCACCCTGGTGAGCACTAGTGCTGAGGTGCACCGAAACGCAGACGACCCAGCGTCCTCTAGCGGCGGTTTCACCAGCCTCAGGGAGTCACCGCCCCCCAAACAGAAGGCGGATGAAAGGGAACGGAAGAGTAGCCTCAAGGTGAGGGGTTAAAACACTATATATTCGCGGAAAATATACCATTCCGAAGATATAAGTGACTAGAGTGCTTACTTGCGTTAGTCAATGACAGAGCTCAGAGAGGAGGCACGCGTCTCTGCTGCTATTCATGAGGGGCTTTGCAGAAGCCGCGAGTGCAAGATTGGGAGGTTCCTTCTTGGTCCTCCTTATCTCGCACTCGCGTGTCCCTTTTGGGTTGGAGAGGCACCCATTGAAGGAAACGGTTATATGTCTGTCCATCAATTCGATAGGGACGACTTTCTATGATTTTTTGTGAATTAATTTCCACTGATGTCTGTGTTATATTCGAGGGTCATGTACACTCTATTCATATCGTATATTTTTATTGCCTAAGGTGTGGGCATCGACGCCTTCCCATTCCTGTTTCGTCTAAGGCTATACAATCTCCGTTTACACTGCAACCAATCTCATTCCCGCTTGGTCTGTTGCTCTTCAATCTCCGTTTACGTATCAACCATTCTTATTCCCGTTGCGCTGTTGCTGTACAATCTTTGTTTACGTTGAAACCATTCCCATTCCCGTTTGGTCTGTTGTTCATATTCATATTTGGAGTCAAGGCCACACAAACTTTGTGTACGTTGCTGCCATTCTCATTCTTGTTTATTGCTGGTGTGTGCCCAAGAGCATACCTACATCATTCCCATTCTTGTTTATTGCTGGTGTGTGCCCATGAGCATACCTACATCATTCCCATTCTTGTTTATTGCTGGTGTGTGCCCAAGAGCATACCTACATCATTCCCATTCTTGTTTATTGCTGGTGTGTGCCCATGAGCATACCTACATCATTCCCATTCTTGTTTATTGCTGGTGTGTGCCCATGAGCATACCTACATTATCTTTTAGTTACACGGCATCTCGAAACTTTTATGTTAGACCGTCGATTGATCAGTGGGTATTTTTTTCTTTAATTATTATTGCTCACGCTTTTTTATGCATCTCCGGAATAAGTCACAGTCCAAAGCAAATTTTTTGTGAGATCACAGAGTTTCTCTTGAGATTTCAGAGTTGCTTTTGAGATCACAGTGTTACTTGAGAGACCACAGAGTTATTTTGAGGTCACAGTGTCACTTGTGAGAACACAGAGAGACTTTTGAGTTCACAGTGCTACTTGTGAGATCAAAAGAACTAAGCCGTGAATTAAAAGTTGGAAATTAAGAATAGGATAAATGGGCTGTAGTCATAACAGAGAGGATGTTTTATGTTATACGAAGCCAGCGCACAGTCGTGATGCAATTACCTGCAGTGTAAGCGCTACTCTGGCACATGCTCATTACCTTCTGCAGTTACCGTCACAGGCGTCAAGTTACAATCCAGAAGTAACTGGTTGCAGTATTAGTAGTTCTGCCTTGTTGTTTTCGTGATTATTTTGAAACTTGGTGGCGGAGTTCGACACCATATGCCATCTGAAAGCAATCGCGTACGGCATCGTCCTTGCCTAAAGGTGCGTTCAAGCTGTATCAACCACTGCCTAAAGGTGCGTCCAAGGTGCATCGTTTTTGCGGATAGGTGCGTCCAAGGTGCATCGTCTTAGCCGATAGGTACGTCCAAGGTGCATCGTCTTTGCCGATAGGTGCGTCCAAGGTGCATCGTCTTTGCCGATAGGTGCGTCCAAGGTGCATCGTCCTTGCCGATAGGTGCGTCCAAGGTGCATCGTCTTTGCCGATAGGTGCGTCCAAAGTGCATCGTCTCTGCCGATAGGTGCGTCCAAGGTGCATCGTCTTTGCCGATAGGTGCGTCCAAGGTGCATCGTCTTTGCCGATAGGTGCGTTCAAGGTGCATTGTCTTTGCCGATAGGTGCCTCCAAGGTGCATCGTCTTTGCCGATAGGTGCGTCCAAGGTGCATCGTCTTTGCCGCTAGGTGCGTCCAAGGTGCATCGTCTTTGCCAATAGGTGCGTCCAAGGTGCATCGTCTTTGCCGATAGGTGCGTTCAAGGTGCATTGTCTTTGCCAATAGGTGCGTCCAAGGTGCATCGTCTTTGCCGATAGGTGCGTCCAAGGTGCATCGTCTTTGCCGCTAGGTGCGTCCAAGGTGCATCGTCTTTGTCAATAGGTGCGTCCAAGGTGCATCGTCTTTGCCAATAGGTGCGTCCAAGGTGCATCGTCTTTGCCAATAGGTGCGTCCAAGGTGCATCGTCTTTGCCAGTGCGTCCAAGGTGCATCGTCTTTGCCAATAGGTGCGTCCAAGGTGCATCAACTTTTTCTGTTAGTGAAAGTTTTTACACATACAAGCAATCGTGCGCGCTCTGTCCTACGATATTGTATGATGAATAACATGTATAAAGCAATGTAGTACTCCCATGGCTGCTGGCACATGGTGCGTGACGTCATCTTATATGCACCTATTGCTTCGTCTTCGTCAGATTCGTAAGCCTGATTCAGACACCACCCGGACCTGATTGATAGCAGGCATTATCAATCAGGATGCAAGTTCCTTAGACAATGAATTCACGGTTAGGCTTTCACTAATCCCAGCCTCTCTAACCTATAATCCCGATCGCTCTAATCTAATCTTCAATCCCGGTCTCTCTAATCTATAATACCGAGCGCTCTAATCTAATCTACAATCCCGGTCTCTCTAATCTATAATCCCGAGCGCTCTAATCTAATCTACAATCCCGATCGCTCTAATCTAATCTACAATCCCGATCGCTCTAATCTAACCTACAATCCCGGTCTCTCAAATCTACAATCCTGATCGCTCTAATCTAACCTACAGTCCCGATCGCTCTAATATAATCTACAATCCCGATCGCTCTAATCTAACCTACAATCCCGGTCTCTCAAATCTACAATCCTGATCGCTCTAATCTAACCTACAATCCCGATCGCTCTAATCTAATCTACAATCCCGATCGCTCTAATCTAACCTACAATCCCGGTCTCTCAAATCTACAATCCTGATCGCTCTAATCTAACCTACAATCCCGATCACACTAATCTAATCTACAATCCTGGTCTCTCTAATCCAATCTACAATCCCGATCACTCTAATCTAATCTACAATCCTGGTCTCTCAAATCAACTTTATAACTTATGCTCCTGCAGATAAGTCTTAGTTCAAAGTTGCTGTAGGTCCAGTTGCCTACTAAAGTTGGTGTTCTGTTTCAGTACTACACCTCGGAGGGCGAGACCAGCGACAGTGAGCTGAAGAAGTCGGTTGCCTTCAAGGTACTCGTTGATGAAAAACACATCAAGAGAAGGCAGGAAGACAAGGATAAAGAGGACGAGAAGGAGAAGAAAGATGTTAATAATAAGGGCGAAAAGGAGGTTGAGGAAGAAACGGAAGATCTTTGAAGAGGACTCTGTCTATAGGATGTTGCAGTTAGCATGAAGATGGTAGAGGATGGTAGATGGAAGAAGATAGTGGAGTGAGCATGCATATTTTTTTTAAACGGTTGAGCAGTTAAACAGAACACATTGTTCAACCTTCCGTTCAAATACCCGATTTAATCAGTTGTGAAATTATCAAATTCTTATGAGGCATCATCAGTGAATTAATTTTTTTTTTTTAAATATGTACAGTAACTGCCAGTGCCCCTGCAGTGAGAGTGTGCGTATGTTTGGATACATACATACATCCTATACATACATCACACATACATCATACATACATCATACACACATCATACATACATCATACATACATCATACATACATCATACATACATCATACATACATCATACATACATCATACATACATCATACATACATCATACATACATCATACATACATCATACATACATCATACATACATCATACATACATCATACATACATCATACATACATCAT
>SDVV010041854.1:0-10394 GCA_016164225.1 Gammarus roeselii | reverse complement strand
ATCAATTTTGAATGCGATACGACAGGGATTATCACAGTTTTATTGATGTGTGCCCATATGTATTTCTAACGGTGAGTTTATATTTTCCTTATTATTTATGTCGTCCTTACACCCCTTTGCTATCGTACAATAATTTAGATCCCTCATTATAATATTTTAACACAATTCGATTTCTCCACCTCATGGTCTCGGAATTCCTAACCCCATGTATGTGTGATTAGTGGTTCTCCCAACGCCATGACGTCGTGATTATTTTCCCAAAAGAGACGTTCTCTGTATGAACATTGATGATACTATTGAAAGTAATATTTTGCTTCCTGAAATACGAAACGGCAGCCCTTAGAGCTGAGCTGCGCCGAATTCAAACTGAACTTTTGTTTCCGTTAATTCAAAAAGTGTATCTAATGATGAAGTTTCATGTCATATAGTTCAGAATTGAAAATCCATTGCCAGACGATGGGAATAAATTATTTAACAGTAATAATAATCAGAGTCATCACTATATTAATTATGTAATGATTTTCTTGACAGTTTTCCTACTATGTGGTAGATGCTATTCATTTATATATTCTCCACAGACTTAATCTCCAAAGTTTATTCATCTGCATCGCATGCCAATTGTTCAAATAGTGTCAGGTATATATTAAAATTCATCCACTTATCCTTTTATCTGTGCGTATTGTTGTGCGAAAGTTTGTTAAATCCATTCCTTATTTTTCAAATTTCATTGGGTACTGACAATATAATTACAATAATTTGACAACGCGTCAACTAAAACACTGTAATAAAGTGCCGACGAACAGTGGATCAACGGTGTGGTGGTGGAGACCATTCGCTCTGACTTCATATTGTGTTGAGGTTCATCAAAATGTCCCCTGATGTGGAAAATTTGTTGAAACCCATTCATAATACTTGCACTACAAATGCAGAATTACCATCAGATTGAAATGAAACTCCTCACATACTAAAACACAAAAACTAACATTCGAACAAAACATGAACACGAGATGCACAAGTTTATTCTTTGCTTTCATGTGAGAAAGAGAAGCCAAGTTTGACCCACTTATGACCGTAGATTGCACCCTCCCGGCAGTAACAAGAATCGCTATCAACGTTCATATTTTTGCCTGACGAGCAATTCCTGGAGACAATTTCTTGGAGGTTTACTTCAAATTGCTCTTGGGACCCTGTTGACGGAATGAGGTCGGAAGATACATCAACATGTGTTACGGAACACGGACACGCAATATTTACATTAGGAATAAATCCGGGTATACATTCGGTTATAAAGTGTTTTGCTGCATGAGGATGCAGCATCGGGCAGACAAAGGAAGAATACAATGCTGGGATATAGAACATGTGTCTGTCTTTATAAAAATGCGATGATTATACATTTATATGAGAAAAATCATCTTGATTATATGCCTTGCACAAAATAGTTAAGTTATATATGAGAATTTGGTACCGGATTTGGTAATGCAGGGCGCTCTCTGACACATAGTCGAGGACGCACGCAATACTTTCCATTTAAGAGACCGGGATCAGGTTGGTTATGCAAGGAGCTCTCTGACACATAGTCGAGGACGCACGTAATACTTTCATTTAAGAGACCGGGATCAGGTTGGTTATGCAAGGAGCTCTTTGACACATAGTCGAGGACGCACGCAATACTTTCCATTTAAGAGACCGGGATCAGGTTGGTTATGCAAGAAGCTCTCTGACACATAGTCGAGGACGCACGTAATACTTTCATTTAAGAGACCGGGATCAGGTTGGTTATGCAAGGAGCTCTCTGACACATAGTCGAGGACGCACGCAATACTTTCCATTTAAGAGACCGGGATCAGGTTGGTTATGTAAGGAGCTCTCTGACACATAGTCGAGGACGCACGTAATACTTTCATTTAAGAGACCGGGATCAGGTTGGTTATGCAAGGAGCTCTCTGACACATAGTCGAGGACGCACGCAATACTTTCCATTTAAGAGACCGGGATCAGGTTGGTTATGTAAGGAGCTCTCTGACACATAGTCGAGGACGCACGTAATACTTTCATTTAAGAGACCGGGATCAGGTTGGTTATGCAAGGAGCTCTCTGACACATAGTCGAGGACGCACGTAATACTTTCCTGGTAAGGGACCGAGATCAGGTTGGCTTGAACCTAAAACCTTCAGATCCAAATGGAAGTCAATCGAGAAAAGAGTCCAGTACGCTCCTCCCTCGACCTCCGCGCCGGGTCAAGTTTCTTTAGTTGATGAATCGTAAAAAAAATTTGTTGTTATAATATGGATCGTTTGAAACAGTTGTATTCTCAAAAATATAAGATTTGCCTGCATAATATGTTATTAGTTAAGTATGCTAGGGCTTTCGTCTGAGTATAACTTTAAAATCTTGTAACATGAACGTAACGAATAAATAATATTTTGTCGTTGTAGAATAATCTGATATGATGATAATAGAGGAATGGAAATCGATATTTTTTACCAATTGGTGTAAAGGTGGTAAATGCACCTAGTGTACCAATTTACTAACAGTGGGGCGATGTGGTGTTCCACTGAGCTCTCTTCCTATCCTCCTATTCCTCTCATGGATTATACTGGAATTTCCTTATTTTCAAAACGGTTGAATATGACGTGAATATGCTCATGTTTCTTGACACTCGTGTGAAATATATGAACAATCTTGAGAAGGACCCAAAAAACATTTATAAGTGATTCATTACACTTACCAGCACTCTAACCATGGGTTTCTATGTTTGTATTACATGCACATTCAAGTTACTCCAAATTCTGTTGTTCAATTTGTACTTTGCTTTTTATAATTATGACAGGAGAAACTACTTATGTCCGTCACACATAAAAACTTTATGATAAACGGGGTGAGAGAAACAAAAAAATATTTTGAAACCACCGCCCAAACAACATTCACTTATTCCGAGCTGTCGACGATCGTTTGGCTGCTGGCCAAAACCTGATAGAAGAGCGCTGAGCCAATTGCAGGATATGAAGGAGATGCTTTGAGCCCCAAATGACGTTCCTTTTGTCTCCGGGGGACGTTTGTTCGGCATTTTATTTGTGCAACAGAACCCAGGCGACATATTTCTGCAAAAAAAAATTGAAGAAAAACTTCAACTAGCTGCAAGAACTTGAATTTACTGTTTGTTGCCTTTTTTGTTCATTGAGAGACTCAATGTTGCTGGAAAGGATGCTCCCCAATAGAAATTTGAGCTGTTGCGTTCAGTTATGAAGCCGAAACGCTTCTACATCTATAAGTATATTTTCAGCAAATATACTTTTTTTTAATAATATGCAATATCTGTTCAATGTAACTATTCATTTTTTTTTCTGCTATAACAATATGGTTATATCGAAAGTATTAATGATTTGTGAATGCCGGGAGGGAGGCTTCGGATCAACTGAATTATCGATCTGATCTGGAGCCTTCTCTCGAGAACATTCAAACTGAACTTAAACGTGGCGCTCGTTCAAGAGACGAGACAGTTTTGTACTTTGTGCTCAAATGAAACCATTGTTTTTTTTCGGTATCATAACCTCATTTTGGCCACATTCTTTATACAGAAACAGATACAGACATTAGGCCGAGTGCCGAAACAAAGGGGCGGCCGACGGCCGACGACATTCACACTCAAACAAACGTAGCCCTTTGGCGCTAATGGGTCCGGTAGGGAGACCCCGCCACACACACTTTAGGTCAGGAGTGCATTCCGAGGTCAGTGTCTGCAGCAGGGCCAGACAGTATAACTGGTTTACCCCTGCCGCGTCAGTCACCAGGCTCCCCCCGTCTCTCCTGTTTACGACCATCCTGTTTCTCACCGCAACGCCAACGACGTAATTCCACATCATGACAACGTCAAAACTCACGCTCATCCATTGCATGCTCTCTTGCTACCTCTAAACATAGGTCTATTCTTCCCAACGCCTGTTTCATGCCATCTATCCACCAGACTTCAGTCTACCTCTAAAGCTACGTCCACTCACCTCCACTTTCATCACTCTTTTCCCCTATCTCCTTCCATCAACCCCACCATGGGCCAGAACCAACTCAGAACACTTGAATCTACTGTGTCCTCTAACTTCTTCACCATCCCCGTTCTAATTCAAACAGGGTTCTAATTCGAATAGTCTCTTATTCGAATAGTCTCTCATCGTCCCTCCAGTCAAGCTCAACAAACATTTCATCTCGAAAACAGTCAATCTTCTTCTCTTTTCTGATCTTACTCCCAAGCCTCAACTCCGTAGAGCACAGTTGCGACAACCACCCCCTTATACAGCCCTCTCTTTGTTTCCATCCCCAACGTCTTGCAGCTCATTGCACTCTTCAGTCCATCCAACACTTTGCACCCTTTCTTCACGCGCGACTTCACCTCACTTTCCAATAGTTCAGTCTTCTCCACGTTACAGCTCAGGTACTTGAAACACTGAGCTTCCTCCAATAACTCTAAATTTAGGAGGACACTGTCAACTCCGCCCATAACTGTCAACTCCTCCCATTTGCTTCCAACAGCTCAAAAAACATGACCAAGCACACTCGAGTTCAACTCCCTGACCACTTCATCGAGGTAGGGATTGAACAGCGAGGGAGATATAACGTAGCCTTGGGTCAGTCCCACTTTCTTCTCTCCCAAGTTCTGACACATTTTCATCGGCCAACATACAAATTTGAACCGCTGTCAACAGATTTCCGCTCACTTTATACCGACCCAGTTGTAGGCTATTTCCAAATTCATGAAGGCCCAGACACATCCTTTCTCTTATATTATTATTATTATCATGAAATCATTCATTTTCATCGTCTAGCAATGGGTTTTCAGTTATATGGTCGAACACATCAAACTTAGTTTTTAAAAGCGGTATTTGAATTAGCGAAACGAGAAATATAAATGAATTTATGACAGCACATCTCCTGACGGCGGCCTGCTTGCAGCTGTTTCATGTTGCAAAACACGATTCACATTATATGCTATTGATAATCCTTTAAAGTAATATTCTTCAGTGAGAAACTCATGGACATGGGATTGATAAATCCAAAATTAATTGATACATCACAGCTCATCTCTAGTACGCGGCTGGCACTCCTCCATGGAACCGAATGGAATTCACAATATATACCATCATGCATGTACATAACATACATATTCATGTATGTTATGTATATATACCATCATACATATACATAACATACATATGAACGTACCCATATGTATATACATATACACGTACATATGCATGCACACATATAAATACACATACATACGCGTACATGTCTGCATACATATATGGATGATAAATAGTATAATTCAGTGGGGGAGTAGGAAACTCATATGGACGTCTTTCTACTAGAGAAGAATCAGGAACGTTTTATGTTACCTTGTATGACAGCGATTGTAACATTGAAATGGTGCGGTGATTGGTATGATTGATTAATTAAAATATATTTGCATCGAGTTTACTTTTCGAAGAGTGAGCGGCTACATATTATTCATCGAAAGACAGAGCACACTTTTAAGCGATTGAGACATTAAAGTAGATGGGACGTTAGATAACATTGAGGGTAATTAGGGGCAATTATGATAAGTGTGGAGATGTAATAACCCGTAACAGCAGAGCATCAATGAGATATTCACTTCATGGTTCAACCATGTACAATATGACACATCCCTTGAGGCAAGAAGACAAAATTTGTTATCAATATCAAAATCATTGAACGGAACAGATTTAACTGCTACAAATACAATGAAACCGAATCATAATCATAGTTTTAAATAGCCAGAGTATAGTTAGAAACGGGTGAGTGTTCGGATAATACAACAGTGGAGTACCACTACAAATACAATTACAAAGGGTCATTACCATAGCTTTCAAACAAAAATTCCAAACTGCTAAATAGCCAGCACATAATTAACAATGAGTGAATATTCTATTCTAACAAGGGTGGAGTACAGAGACAAGATAAGCATACACATACTCGAAAAGACAAGGCACTCTATATGTTCCTATGACAAAGATTGTTACATCAAAAATGGTTCTGTACCCTTGCTCGAAAATATAGAGCATGCTCATCGTTTGTAAAATAATGGAAAAATATAAATAATCGACACTTAATGGTAGTTATCAGACTATCGTAATTAGTAGCAATTGAGAGATGAGCTACCTACGGGTACCATGAGAAAATGACGTTTCTAAAAACTGACTGGAGAGGAGAGAGCTCGCTAGAGGAGGGATGTGGAGGTGATTCTTAAAATTATAGGTGGTCAATTGAGATAATGCACACCATCAAATCAAAATCAATTTGGGTGATTGACAGAAACAATCGTATGAAGAATCAATTGACAGCAGGTAAATGTAACTTCGAGGTAGAAACGACATGGTGGTGGTTCAGGATAAAATTGTAAGCGAAGTAACGGGTTTGAATTAATTGGCCAATAAGTGTTTACTAAGCCTGTTCCTGAATGATTTGTTAGATTTTAGATTTTTTGAAGTCTGTTGGAAGGTTGCTCCAGAATTTTGGTTCAGTGATCAAAATAGCTCTGAATGCAGTTTCCGTTTTTCCTTGCGCGACGTGTAAAGTTTCATTATTTCTTGTAAATCGATTGCTCTTTTCACCTCGAGAAAAATTTGCTTTTTGCTACCAGGTGCATATTTTCTTGTTAGCTCGTTACGTACACGTATCGACTCTTGGAGTGCCAGTCTATTATCGATATTAGGCTACTGCAATTTTTCAAGGAGAGGACTTACGTGGTCTCGTTTACTATGGTTATCATCGCATTTTATTCTGGCAGCAAAGTTTATACAGCGTTGCACTTTCTCCCTCTGAGATGTAGTGCCTTTCCCTCAAATTGAAAGACAGTAGTTGATATGAGATAAAACCAAAGCGTGGACAATCAGTAACTTTTATTTTAAATCTAATTATTATTTTAGCGGTTTGAAGAAACAAAAGTGTTCCGTTCCACTTGGAGCACAGAGTAGTTACGTGATGTTTGAAGGAAAGGTCTTGGTCAAACCATACTCCCAGACTAATAATTTAGTCTTCAACTAATATGTATGAACTGCCAATTCTGATGGAGAGATTTATTGGAACTGCTTTTCTCTTTGAGTTTTAGCCTTATGAGATGTATTTTTTTTTGGAGATGAGCTTGAGCCCATTTCTATCATACCAAAATTTCAGATTACTTACCGCTGTCTCAGCGTCTTCTTTCAGCTTTTTCAGATCTGATATTTTTTGAGAATATAATATTTGAACATCATCGGCGTACATGACCATTTTGCTTGATTTGTTAGTGATTTACAGTCAATCTCATTCAAAAAAATAAGGAACAGTGGGCCGAGTATCGAACCTTGAGGGACTCCAAAGGCAATTGTGGTTGGACTTGATAGAGTATCGTTATCACGTTTAACTGACTGTAGCCGATTTATCAGATAACTTTCGAATCAAATAGTATCTATTCCTATGTTACGGAGCTTATTTTAAATAGGATTTCGTTCACTGTCGAATGCTTTTGACAAGTCTAGCAATACCAGCAGAGATATCTGCCCATCATCAAAGTTCTGGTACACATCTTCAGTGATACTCATGATGGCGTCTTCTGTGGACAATTTTCGCCGATAAGCATATTGACTGTCATTGATCAGCTTGTTAGATTCTAGGTAATCAATTAACTAGATGAATATTACTTTTTCTTGAATATTTGATATGACTGGCGAAAAACTGATCGGTCTAAAGTTGGATGGTTCATTCATGTCCCCAGATTTGTGAATTGCTTTCATGATTGCATGCTTCCAAATCTACAGAAAAGTTTCCGTTGCTATAGAGGAGTTAATTGCTGTGCTGATATATGGTTGGGTAACTATTAGGCTGTCTTTCAGATATTGTATGACTATACAATCTATTCCTGTTGAGTTCGTGTTCTTCTAGGCGAAGACAGCCCGCCTTACTTCGTGTTGCGGTACTTGCTCTGGTTTCCATTTGGCTTTTGCCGCTACGTCAGCATCTCACCAAAAGCTATTGGATTTTATATTTTTAATTTGTCACTCTGTGATCTCAGATCGGCTTTCTGGGGGACGTCTACAAAGACCTGTTTCCCAACTCCATCAAAGAAATTGTTACATTTCTCTGCTGTTGACTGAAGGTGTTGAGAGAAGTCGGTGTGATGGTCTTTTTCCTGTAGGAAACAATTCTTTTCAGTACATTCCACGTTTATTTGTGTTTTTTTCTGCACTGTTTCAGTTCTTCATGATGATGTAGAACTTTAGCTCCTTTGACTTCTCGTTTGACTCTTTCACTCTGAGTACGAAAGAATTCTAACCAAGTAATGCTCCGTTTTGCTCTGCGTTTGAGATACTTTTTCAGCGCAATTTCATTTTGCAGTTTTTCTGTAATCCATTTAACCGGTGCGCTGTTCATCGTTTTTGTTTCCGTTGGCGCCACTGCATTCAGAGATGTGAGGAGATAGTTAGTTAGTATTTGAGCTTTCTCTGTGGCGTTATCTGAGAATTGTGTATCGGTTTGATCATCTCAACGTTTGCCGTCAGTTGTGCTCTGAAGTTATTTGCGGAGTATTTTTTTTTTGTTTGACAGGTTATTTTATATGATATTTTTTTCTCTTTTCTGATGTTTATGGTACATTTTTTCTCTTGGTGATCAGAGAAGGAAGTAGCCCCACATGTGTATAGACAATTGAAGACGGATTGTTGCTAATGAGCAAATCAAGTAGAGTTTGAGAGTCGGGAGTAATTCTTGTTGCACTTTTTATGAGCTGATGCAGGCTTAGTCTGTCTAATAACGGCTTTATATTATTAAATTTCAACTTTATTTGATCATCATTAAAATCTCCCAAGATGTACAGCATCTTTCGTTGGCTGATAGCATCTCGAAATCTTTCTTAGATATATTGAAAAGAGTGTACACTTGCTTTCGGTGATTTGTAAAGGGATCCGATCACAAATAATTTATTTTTTCGTACATGGATATTGACCCAGAGGTCATCAACTTCATTACCATCGTTTACATTAATTGTGACGAGGTGCATTCATCTCGCACATAAATCACCGTTCCACCTCCTTCTCTTTCTCTTTCTTCACAAGGCCATTGGTGTCACTTAGGGATGGATGCGGATGCGTCTCTTCTTCGAATATGGATGCATCATTGTCGTACTGAGAGGGAGAGTACCTATTTGAGCACTGCACATTTGTTTCCATTTGCTTGTTCCGATTCACTGCAATATTTTGTTGTTCGAATTGTGGCTTTGGCGGGTGGATAGGTGCAAGACTTCTGTAGTTACAAGACAACTGTAGCAACATATATTGAGTATTGAGGATTCTCATCGCTTTCCAGGTTAGTTGGATTCATTACAGTTTTCGTGACAACGTTCGGCTTTGATTCATCTTAGATGGTGATCTGTATTTTGGGGGCGTAGCTGAGAATTTCAGGAAGCAGATCTCCAAATTTGCTATTAAAATCATTCTTTTGGAAATCATTTACTATCTCATAGAGGGACCTTTCATCATTTCGGGGATAGACAGTAAAAGCTTGATAATCATCAATATAGTGGGAGGCTTCTTCGTCGCTTTCATTTTTTATCACATTCAGGCTGTGTTCAGCAATTCGTCCGACTTGTGCTTCTAAAAAACCTCTAACTGCGTGCAACATACAGTACAAAGTCCACCTGCTAATGATGATTGTCTCTTCAATTTTAAATAATTTAGAATGGTGTCGATATTCGTGTCACGGTGGAATTGCTGACCATTTGCCATCACCTGCATTGTCATTCGTTCAATCGATTCATTGTTTTTTTTATATCGGCGACGTGACCCTCATTTAAGTTCTTACTATGATCTTCAGTGATTCTTACTATGATTTTCAGTGATTCTTACTATGATCTTCAGTGATTCTTACTATGACCTTCAGTGACACTTCTACCGACTTTATTTAAATTTTCTTGTTGCCATTTTGCTAGTCGAATTGTGTGTATATTTGGGATATCCTATTTTTTTCTTCTGTGTATGCTGCATTCTGAAAAAGGACTTAAAGTTGAAGCCCTGCAAAATTCAGTCGACTCAACAGTTATTGCCTAATAATCATCACCAACGTCATAGATATTCCGAATCCTCTCTTCGTTCGTGCGAGGATGCCACTTTCATCGAAAACATCATCTTCTCTGACGAAGCTCACTTTCACTTAACTGGTCATGTAAACAATCATAATTCCAGAATTTGGAGCGATGAAAATCCACGCGAAATCCAAGAAAGACCATTGCATTCTCTTCGTGTTACTGCGTGGTGCGGAA
This sequence comes from Gammarus roeselii, assembly GCA_016164225.1. NCBI lineage: Eukaryota > Metazoa > Arthropoda > Malacostraca > Amphipoda > Gammaridae > Gammarus > Gammarus roeselii. The sequence continues at coordinate 91 of SDVV010041854.1, read as the reverse complement.
TATCAGCTTCACGTGTTTATGGACCTTACTTTTTTGAAAATAATAACGCAACTGTAACAGTCACTGGTGAAAGGTACCGCTCGATAATAAG
>SDVV010041853.1:0-10394 GCA_016164225.1 Gammarus roeselii | reverse complement strand
TCAGAAATTTTAAATACTTCCTTTTCCTCGCTTAATGAAATTAACTATTCAAAAATAAATACATGGCACCATCAGTACCGCCTTTCCGCGGGCTTAGAAGCAGTAGACCGCTCTAGCCGATGCAGTACTTCACTCTCGTGCCGTCGTTAGAACCGAAAGGTAATACCGCCTTAGTGCTCTCGTGTTTGGTGTAAAGTTTAGGTAGTGAAGAGACAGCAAACAAATTGTAAGTACAATATTCATAACGTCTTTTCCTCTCTCCCCGCTAGGCTCCATCCACCATTCTCCTGTCAAATGGAGCAACTCCCCAGCCGAGAGCCACAGGAGAAAACCAAGACATAAATTTTTGACATGTTGACCTATTATTAATATTTCAGGCCAATTTTCAGCCACACATGATAGGTTGCGTTATTGATGTATAATTGTCAATTCTCTTGCATGCACAGCCACACTAGGATTATATAGGACAACCGGTGGCTGATGCATTTAATTTAATTGAATTTAATTTTGCACTTATTCAAAGTAAAATAAGCCCAATGTTTTTTTTTGTTTTTTTAATTACGTTGAGTGCCGCAGTGCTTGAAGAAAGGCATTTCACACGTCTTCGGAACATCGCGGAGTTCAGCCTACTGCTCCGTCTTTGGAACTACCCGGAGTTCAGGCTACAGATGGCTTAGCTCTATTCGTCGCTCAGTCTACTGCTCCGGAACTGCCCGGAGTTCAGCCTACTGCTGCGTTGGCGATGTCTCCTGTTGAACAGATCGTTACCCAGCCTACTGATGCGTCCTTGGTAGCGTCTCCTGCTGGACAGTTCGTCGCTACTGATGGTTCGGCTCCGTTGGGTGAGGCTATATCTCACCCACCTACCTCTGAAAGTATTTTTGACCGCTACTTTGTCACCTCGACATATATCCCGTACACTGGACATGTGAACATATCGTTCATGATAACATTGGGGTGCAAGGAATTAGAGAAACAAGCTAAATCTAAATTTAACATTCCGAAGTCTCCAATGCACCGTAAAGGTTAAAATGGAGAAAACAATGGAGGATGCATCTATAGATGTCAAGGACTGGGTGATTAACACAAAAGTGGTCCAGCTGACGAAACCACTTTGCTATCTGAGCTGATTGAGGATCTCGGGGTAGATTTACGAAATGAATTAGAAAAGCAGGAGGGAGAAGGTAATGGATGGAGCCACGGTTGTCGAGGATGCCATGCATGTGTCTGCATCGCGGGTCTCTGCAACGGTTGTCGAGGTTGCAGCCAGTGAAGTACAGGCTGCGGATGACGCTGGTAGTTTGGGCTACCGTACCTAGGATCACCCTGATACGGATGATTTGCTAGAGGGTACTGCGTCGGTATGCACGAAAAAAATAATGTATTTAGAAAAAATATAACACTTGTTATGCTCTAACATGGAAAAGTTTGATTACAGTGTCCAGAAATACATCGACATTTCTCGTCAAACATACCTTATCATCCTTGAATTTCCGGATTGATCTGTTCCACGCCCGATCGAGTTGTTACCACGATCTGTTCAGAAAGAAATGATTATAGGTTAAACCAATTGCTGGAAAAGAAAAGGAAGGAAACTATATTGGTTGATGTCAAAGTTATTGGCAAGACCGATCTAACTTTAGAGATGTAAATAACCAACATTACCTGGTGTTGCCAAACGGGTCCTTGACCTCAGCATATCCTTGATGGAATACATCTGCAAATGAGAAAAAATATTTATAAATTAAAGGTTCATTGAAAAACAATTAGTACTCTACTGCCTGTTGGGAGAGATGGATGGTTTGCCGACGTCAACCTCTTCGCCAAACCCGCACAATTGTTTGTGAACGGGTTCTCATCCAGCGGTCGTCGTTTCAGGATCAGAGCAATTTCCTGTAAGGAAACATGAAAACTAAAAATACACACAGGACAAGTCTCATTCGATCCATTAGCGAAGAAAATTACATGTAAACTACTTGTTGTGTACGATGACTTCATGTTGGAATCAGAGTCTCTACGTATTATTGCATCTGTTTTTTGTCGGTGTAGTCACGCAAATATCAGTGCAATATATTTAAACCAATCACTCTTTTACTCAATTCCATTCCATCGCACAATATCTTTGAATACCATACAATTTCTTATCTTGCACATGCGCGATATCAATAAATTACGTTATTTTGGCGAAACATTTCTTGCAGAAGACAAGATTGAATCATTCATCTCTTTGTACAAGATACATGTCGAACTAAAACCATATGGCCAAATCTTGGTTGATTTCACTCATCCAAGTACTTCGAAACTCTTGATTAGAGCACAAATTGCATGACATGAATACGAACGAGTGTTACCTCTATAAAATATGATGTATGTCTCATTTGAGACTAGTAGTGAATTAGAATGGAGAGTGTCTACTGCAATCCGGAGGCTGTTGGGTCATACTCTAGCGTGAAGGTCCTACATCAAAGCTATACGATATTTGTCCATCTACAACAAGACGCGATGTTGAAAAATGTATACAAGGATCAGAAACCTTCACACGATTTGAAAAAGCTCCCTTGAAATTCAGTAGACGAATGTTCCACAGCGGCGCGTCCAGGATCGATTCGCTGTGCGGATGTTGCCTATATAAAAGATTATGCAAATAAAAATGACGGAATTATATATTTATTGATCGTCATTGATATATACAGCAAATATCTGTGTGTACAACCCTTGAAAGCTATCACATTAAAAAATGTGATTGCAGCATTTGACAATATATTCAACGAAATAGTATAGCTAACAACTCGGATCTGTTCAGATCAAGGCATCGAATTTACAAATAGAAACATTAAAGCATATTTTGCCAGCAAAAAACATATATATTTATTACACATACAACAAGGTCATCAAAGCATCCCCAGCAGAGTGTGTCATACGGACTATAAAACTCAGGTTAGGAAACCATATGCATGCTAAAAAGACTGAACGCTATATAGATGACTTGCAAGCACTTGTGGCCACCTACAATATGACACCACATTCTTCATTAATGGAACGGGTCCTTTTTGACGTTTATTTGCTGAACGATCGAAGAGAAATTCAGGCATTGCTAATGGAAATGTATAAAATACGACGTAAAAGAATTAAAGTGCCCAGTACACAACTAAAGGTGGGAGCGTTTGTACGCTTACAGTGCAGTGATCCCAGTCTCAAGACATTCAGGCGAGGACACGAACCAAAGTTCACGAAAGAGGTAATTCGTATTTAACGTGTTAGTCAAAAACATTATCCTCCGACCTATAAAATAACACCACTCGATACTGATGAACCCATCAAAGGTATTGCCTACAGGCAGGAACTAGTTCAGTGTGACAGACCTGATATTTATGCCATCATGGTATTGAAGACCCGAATTATACGAGGAAGAAAGCAACTCTACGTGATATACACGGATTATCCAGACAGCAAACCTTCGTGGATTAATGAAGAAAACGTTGTGTCGTGATGTGGCATAAACGTACTTTGAAACGTAAATGGAATTTTTATAATAAATTAAATCAACTAAAATCATCCGAACGTAGTCAACTCATCAAACAATTCAGTGATAAAGAAGTTACAATCATTTGCGGAATATTTTCAATTATACAGAGCGGAAAACTGGTCTGTGATAAACTAACCAAGTCACGGGTAAATAAATTCAACTCTATAATAAAACAATTAGGCAGTAAATCGTCCGGGAGTAAATCCTCTGCGGTCAGAAGGAAAACATTATCAACCGTGCGTGGAGTGTTCTGTTAAATTTACTAATACCCACTGCAGTGAGTTTCTTGACAAAAATAATCCCTGGATGAATCGGTTTACTACCTAGTTCCAAAGTCCAAGATGGATACGCTTACAGCAAATCAAATTGGCGGTAACGCTACACCCATATTTGTCACAACAGGGCCAGAAATAGCAAAACATAGCAGTACGTATCACAGTCAAAGATTGAGTACGCTTGGGGACGATATGCTAGATTTGAATACTTCGCCTGAAATCGCATTAAAATAATTTACTTTTTTTAACGGTCTCTATCACTCTAGCATAACTACAGAGCCCACACCGGAACCAATCAAACAAAAGGAGCTACGTAATGACGACGTTGCAGCACTATATACGAGCTCATTGCCTCCCGTAGCTAAATCACTGTACCCAGGTTTGCTCCACTATCTTAAAACCAACTTAGCACTTATATTTGAATCGAACGGGGTTGTTAGCCATCCCGATGTCCAAAGTTGTATTCACGTACTTGATCTCCTAAAAAAAATTATTGGTAAATAAGACAACGATAACCTCAGACGTCAATGCAATCATTCAAACGTTCTTGGATAAAATGCCTAAAACATTTTACATAAATAAACCATTGAAAATTGAAGAGAAGGGGATGAGACAGACAGATTCTGTGACACCTCATGAATAAAACACGGCTTCGTAACACCGACATAACAAAGCAACACTGGTATACGATCACTGTATAAATCCCTGAATAACATGACCTAACATGTACCAATCAGGTGTAACATGTATGCCACTCGGACCAGTTGGGGGAGGTAGTGCCCCTTAGCAACCAAGCGGTATGGCCGCGTGAGAACACCACAATACTGTCAGGCGCCATGACTGGCAAATAACATATGAAAACATGAAATAAATATGACCCTATTAGCGTGGAAACATACAAAATAAATAATACGTCACCTATAAGCATTTACAATACCACGTATCATAACACTGATACAACAATAAAGTATATATATATAACATTTCACTTTAAATATCGCACCTTAGGGTAATGATTAACCGCAGGAACCTTCCGTGATCGCTACAAAGAAGTGACTGATGCGCGACCTTGAACGGAACGCATGGGTGGCACGGAAGAGACATGATTGTGCCTGTATGACCGCAAGGTGGAAACAGGTATAATCCTCGATCAAAACCACTGGCAGCCTCGTCTGAAACAGGTAACATCGAGCGCTTAGCGTGCCTCCATCTCCAGGGCTTGTGCTGGTGAGAGGAATCCCAGGGCATATTTGGTGACAGCGTCTTGGTGGCATCATGCTTATGATGATGTAAACATAACATATGCGTATATATAACTGGGTTTTAAATAAATAATTGGAACATTAGCAGGCTTGGAGACGTCACGCTTTTCAGCCCATCGTCTAAGGATATATACCATAACTGAAATTATATCATTGTTGATTAGATTATATTTAGTCGATCTACAAATAATCTCGTACATATAAAAAATATATATATCAAACAAAAAGAAAATCATGACGAATATCGTAGATGTAAATAAAACAATCAGAGAAAATAAAAAATAAACTAATTGAATCTATGCCACGTGTAAATTGATCAACAGCGAACGACGTAGAAATGATACCAAGGATGAAAAATTCATCATGAACGTGTCAGGAAATCAACATTCGTGCAAGCGGGACTTGTGTGGAGTATTAACCTTTAATACTGCATGTGAATTATTATGTAACTGTTAGATTTATTATCAATAAAAATTCTCTTATGAGTGTATGTTGTCAATATCCCAAACATTCAGAGGAGCAGCATTGAAATGCATATATGCAACATGACATGTAACGAAGTTGCAATACAGTATACCCCAGCATTAAAATGCAAATACCTATATGTAAATAGAAATATTCCGAAAGCTATCCGTCTGTCCGAATGAGTCACCCGTTAGCTGACTCACGCGCCATACCGGTTCCTACCCGTCTTCTGCCACTGACTCTAGATTGCTGACTCCCGCCCCCTACCCCAACGCTAATTAACCCCATCTTATTTCTTCAGTAGGCCGTTTTGCACTTATACTAACTACTCACGTGCACGACAACAGTGATTGTATGGGTGGTGGATGATAACAGAAATGAATCTGGCAGTGCTAAATAACTGATATGGATCAGGGTGGGTGATGCTTGATGACAGAGATCGACCAGGCAGGTGCAAGATTCCAGTGATTGATCAGGCTGGTGTACGATAATACTGTTGGACCAGGCAGGTGCATTCTAGCAGAGATGGACCAGGCAGGTGTATTGTTACAGAGATAGACCATGCTGTCGCTAGATAACTGAGATGGATCAGCCTGGTGCATGCATGATAACATAGATGGACCTGGCTAGTGCAAGCTAACAGAGACGGATGCGCTGGTGCTTCATAGCAGAGAGGGACAGGCAGGGGGGCATGCTAACAGACATGAAAGAGGCTGGTAACAGGAATGGACCAGGCACGTCCTCGATCACAGTGAAAGACCAAAAGATAACGGAGATGGACAGGTATGCGAAAGATAATAAAGATGGTAAGATAATAAAGCTGGTCATACAGGTGAAAGCTAATAAAGATAGTCAAACAGGTGAAAGATAATAAAGATGGTCAGACAGATGTAAGATAATACAAATTGTCATACAGGTGTAAGGTAATAAAGATGGCCAGACAGATGAAAGATAATAAATATGGTCAGACAGGTGAAAGATAATAAAGATGTTCAGACAGGTGTAAGATAATAAAGGTGGTCAGACAGGTGAGAGATAATAAAGATTGTCGGACATCTGAAAAATAAAAAAGATGGTCAGACAGGTGAAAGATAAGAGAGATGGATAGACAAGTGCCAGAGAAAAACTGTCCATCCATCCTAACTTCTCAAGCTCATATCCCCCATCCTCCGACAACACAGCGCAATAGCAGGGGTTCCGCTCACGATGACATCTCGGGACCTTCTTCTCCTAGTTTCGAATGTTTCCAGGCCGTAAACAGCGCCTTGTTTGCATTTGTAAAGCTGACTGCTTTTATTCAACCTGCGTCTGAATTCGTGATTGAACTCACATTCTGTTAGTGCAGTGATGTAACTGGTTTCGGTCATGTATAATAATCACAGGGCTAGTTCAAATACGTGCAGATTCGCACGGGATGCAAACTATGACCTTGTCCATCAATACTGCTAATGACGCAACGACCTCGGGTAGGATGACTTGTCATAAATTATATTTACCGCTCTTGGTCATTTTGATCGTCCCATCATAAACAAGATTGATGGGGTCGGTCCCGTCTATAAATTGCTTCTACAAATCTATGCGTATCATCGTACAGAATTTAATAACGTCTGTCAGATGGCAAAATAGCTTATCAATACGGAAGGTGATTTATTGAGCAAATTTGCATGTAATCCGTGTCCCAGAAAGAGAGTTTACAGTTTACTCAACGTGTCTGAGAAGTTACTTCATTTCAAGTAGTTTTATGGTGACATTCGTTTAATTTTGTATGCATTAAGCTTCAGACACGAGTTTCTTTATCGAGTTGTATGGAGCAACATTGAAAACGGTTAGATTAAACTTATTGTTTCCTGATGATGTAAATTATACTCTTGGCATGAACGTTTTTATCATTTGGTAACATTCCCTACCAGCCTATTTGGAGGTGGCTCCAATTGAACATTTGAACATATTATCGTGTCATATTATAACTATATGTAGATCAATATGTTTATGAGAGATATAATTACACCTGATTTAGTAATGACAACATTGGAAATTTTTGAGCTGTGAATTTCTAAATTATTCGTTAAGATGAAGGCTTGGAAAGTTTGGACAGTCACTTGCCTGCAATTTCGTGATTGTTATTTTCAAGAGTGAGCCTAAATTTATGTAAAACAACGAGATGAACAGTTTTTTGATTCATGTGACATCACAATGTTGCACCGGGCCAATGATGGTGTAAGCGTGAACCGGACCAAAGAGTATAAAGAATAAATCATAATTATCAATAAAATAATTATAATAGTCTTTAATGAAGCACTCGATTACAGAGAAACAATTTTGATAGCATTCCTATCAATAAATTCAAATTACTCACCAAAAGAACATACATGGAGACAAGACAGAGAGGGATGAAAAATGCGACATAGATTCCGTAATTTGAGTTAGTGACAAGCGCGCTTGCTGTAATTTTATGTCCCTCCCACATTGATATGTACTCATATAAACAAAACTCATTGTGAGAGAGGTTAAGCACATAACCATCTGTCAGCCAACATATCAGGGAGATCTCTCGGGCTGACATCCACGTACGTGCAATGGGCCCACAACATGGAAAGGCAGAAAGATGTCACACATTATTCCTATTAATATCGGGATCTTCCTGCGCCAGCAGGATTCTGTCTGACCTCTTTATTGTTTGAGATAATTCGTATCCCTCACTATTACATAAAGCCTTCAGGAAGGGATTTTTATACGTATAATACTCCCCCTCTTGGCTATAGGCTTTTTTTTCTAGCTCAGATCTTAAGACAATCAACATCATATGCTGCGAATACAAAACTAGCACTCGTTCTTCGAGGTACACCAGTCAGCCTCCGGGAAATATCAATGTATGCTACTTTCAGTTTACTGATAGTGGCTCTCGTAAATTTACGCTACAGTGAGTTGCAGCAGATAGGGTAGCAGTAGGTTTCAAAGAGCTATATTTTAACATCTGTCGTGCAGAAGTTGAACTTTCTTTTAAGCTGATTGCCAACCTCGTTTAATTTCCGAAGCTGTCTGGAGATATAAGCATTGTCACACCGGTTGTCTGTTATTAAGTGATCTAAGTAGGAAAAGATGTCCACAAAATCCAACTGAGTTCCATTTAACAAATTATTTTTTTAGAATTGGAACCTTTGCATTGTGCATGCTTTTACTTTCATACAAACAGATTTGCTGGTATTTTACTCAATATCTAGCGTTGCGGCCTCCGTCTCGCATATATTTAGCATAATTTGAAGAGCATCCGCATCAGGAGCCAGGAAGACCATATCGACTTCATAGCTAATTGCGTTAATACAGCAGTCACCAATATGCAGTCACCAATACAGCAGTCACCAATATGCAGTCACCAATATGCAGTCACCAATATGCAGTCACCAATATGCAGTCACCAATATGCCACCCAACACGATCATGAGCTGGACGCTCGTGTAGGCTGTTCATCATACACATTGAATAGGAGGGGCGAAATGAGGCCTCCTTGCCTCATTCCATAGGTTGTTCGGAACGGATCGTTGCTGTTGGTACCAGTATTTTAGAAGTTTTAAAAGGTTGATAGGCACCTTCCTTTCAATTAGTATTTTGAACAGTGTCCACTGATTATCGCAGCCAAAGGCTGTGTGAGCCCTTAAATTTGCCCCGCATCTTCTATCTTAACTGCTACAACCAATGCACCTGTACTTTGGGAAACAGATGACAATAAATATTCTGAAGAGAAAACATGTCATATGCACCTTATTACCAGACATCAGACTGCGCTGATAGACCGTAAGACATGCGATGGCTGTTGAACTCAATTGCAGATCTCATTTCGATACTTTTATATGCGTTGCGATGCTGATTTTTCCAATAATTTAATTTCCCTTGTGTCTTTGCACTGGACATTACTTGTGATCGAGCGAGTGGAATTAAAAGTGATTGAGCTTGTTTCTAGATGAAATTCAGAAAATATAGACTTCATTACCCGAACTCAAAAACTTACAAACTACGCACTTCCCTATACACACTACCATTGATGTGTACAATGGTAGTGTGTTTCTTGTGTTAGGATTTAAATTTTCGGGTCAATTGTTTGTATTGATAGGAAGCTGGAGTGGTGCCGTGTCTGCTATTCTTCAGGGACGACGTATCTGCAAACGACATATGCTGAAGAAAAACGGATACTCATAGGGCCCGATTTTTTACAACGGTAAATATAACCCTAAATAATGTTGACACATAAAGGATTCAGATAAATTATATTATGAACTATTCCGCCAATAATAATGAAATTACTATATTGACTCTACTTCATTTCTTTGTAGAAAAAGTACGCGACACACGAAAACTCGACGCGCATTCAGAATGCGATGTTTTTCGTTATTATCAATATTATTACTATTACTATTATTATTATTATTATTATTATTATTAATATTAAATAATTTATTTCCATCGTTTAGCAATGGGTTTTCAAATTCTAATGTCTAAAATAATAAACCTAAAGTTTAATTGCGCTGTTTGAGTTAGCAAAGCGAGAGATTAGACTGAATTCGTGTCAGCTCATTTCCTCTCTGTAGCCGGTTTGTACTTCATGTTGCATGATATGAGTTCACAGCATGTAATATTTACAATCTTATAGATAATATTTGTAGGTAAGAACTATATCTGGATGGGATTGATAGATTCAAAATAAATTCATCTAAGATGCTCTATAGTCAGCGGCCGATTCGTCCTTCATTTCACGATATAACACAATCACGCATACATACACATAAACGTGCATGTAAAAATTGACATGACTAAAACACCCTGGCAGAAAAAAAAATCCAGTATGACGAGCTACGAAGTGAATTTCAGAGC
>SDVV010041852.1:0-10394 GCA_016164225.1 Gammarus roeselii | reverse complement strand
CATATATACACGAACACACATGCAACACCCCATCTGTGTCGATTTACACAATGAATTAGGCTGCGGACATGATTTGCGAAATAATAGAGGACTTCACCAGTGGTTTGCAAATTAATGTTCCTAGCAGCTTTTGACTCATGGGGTTACAGTCAACCTAGTTGGTGGCTACAGCCATTCCATGCGATAGTGGCTCAAATGCTCGTGTGCCACGTTTGTCAGTCTGGGTAAGCCCAGACAGGGCTTGAAAAGGCTCAACACCAAAACCACCGAAATGATAACGCATATATTCTATGGTTTGCTGTTTTGTTACGCACTTTGAGCTTTATCTTTGAATAGGAAATATACCCAAAAATAAGAGAGAATTTATGCTTACCCGTTCTTCGTCGGCTCCTGTTATGAATGAAAACACAAGGCTGGGTGTTGCCAGCAGTATATTGGTTGAAGCCTCTATGTTCCCTTTTAAAAATATTTTATGCGGATTCTGCAACTGGGTGTCCCAATAGTGTTAGTTTCCAATGATACGGTCACCTTTGATTTGGCCTTTTAACAACAATCGCTGTAAGTTAATGACAGTTGTAGGGACAACTGTCCTCTACATATTCTTTCTGCGACGTTGGTCAGCCGAGGTTGTCGGGGTAGGTCATGCAGAATGGTTTCTTCTTTTAGATTGAAATATAATATAATGTGAACAAATTTTTTGCACGTATTCCCTTTTGACAATGGTAACCTGTTTTGCATCTTAGGACTGAGGTCGTCTACTATGATTCGGACAGTTTGAAATTCAATGTCCATTTAATAACGGGTAATAACTTTTTAGCTCCAAATAAGTCAAGTTTCAACAACTTCACTATCTGCGTTTAAATCTCACTAGGTTATTAATTATTGCATTTGTTGAAGACTGGTAACGAGAAGGTAGTAAATCATTAAATAATTAATCACATTTCTTGTTCAAAGCTGTTCCGACTCGTCACTCTCTAATGGTAGGTATCAGTGCGCAACTAAAATGACCATCACCATTTAGAACCGCACAGTCCTCTATAGCCCTGTCTATAATTAACGGGTCATCGACATGGTCAATTATAGCCCTGTACATTATAGCCATGTCCATTAAAGCCCTGCTCAATATAGGCCTGCCAATTATAGCCCTGGCAATAATAGCCCTGGCAATTATAGCCCTGTACATTATAGCCATTTCCATTGAAGCCATGTCCATTATAGGCCAGTCTATTATTGCCCGGTTTCACCTGTTGTCCTTTTGTCCCCTTGTCAGATGGCCTCCAAAGGTAGTCTATTCTGCCTTCTCCTCAAGTTGACCTGCGTTCTCACTTGGCTGTTGCTTGTTTCGCTCGTGGGTGACTTGAAGCTCCCGATTGAGAGGAGTGCCAGAGATACTGAACTATGCAACTCGTAAGTATGCAAGTGATGGCGCAGTCAAGTCGTGACGCGCTTCCGACGATAGCTGTAAAATACGCCTTTTTTCATGGTTACCCAAATGGTTATGGCAGAGTAGTTGGATACCATGGGGTAGTCAATATATAAATAATAACACGCGTGTTTGCCTTGCGGATAACAATCACGTACCCTAGAATAATTCGTACGATTGGCCCTCGGGTTAGAAATACGTTTTTTTGTCCTGCGGGTTAGAAACACGTACCCCTAAGTTAGGTTAGGTTGGGTAGGAAGGTTCCAACAATATGCTTGCAACGTAGCCAGCAAATATGTCAAGCTGTACGTAACACTTCGGCACGGAGCCATTATCTTACCGTATCAAATTGCACCAGGGTGGGCACCACAGTATCCATTTTGATTTCGTACTAAAAGCGACGGTGGGGTGAACTGTAGCCTGTTCTCTGATCGTTATATAATAGAACTGAGGCTGTTTTCTAGCTGGGCAGTGCAATGCCAGTCGTGTCAACGCTGGCGCAGAACAACAATATTATAGTCTCGTCTCTTTCCTATGCGTCCAAAAATGTGGAGGAAATTGATTGATTTGGGCCTCATTTCCACCAGAGTGAAGGAAAGAACTGTAAGAATCTCTTTAGGTAGGTTTAATGACATTCAGTTTAATGAATAATGTTGACTAAGCTCCTGTTGCCGCTTTCCTGAAATCTAGTCAAATACCGACATTGCACATAGTGAGGTGACGGTCCACCAAATTTGGAGTGCCATTTTTGGTTCCGACCCTTCTACACCGGGCGACTTATAGCTGACCTCACAGGAAAGACGAATCTGTTTATGTAGAATATCTTCTGTAATCGATCGCGGGACCAAGAGTCTGGCCTACTTGCCACGTCAAGCCTGAGCCCACAACGTTTGCGTTCAGATATTGCGATAGCGAATTAAATTTTGACTGAATTGGAGCATATACAGAGGTCGGACTCGTGTAATATTTTCCCTTGTTTATCCGGGATGTATAGTGATGTTCTTGCACCTAAATTGGTTGCTCTGTTCAGGATCATGCTGGAGAAATGTACTTAAAAAAATGTTTCTGTGATAAAATATGCGATGACGAAGCCATTTCCTGATATTAAAATACTCCACAAGTCCCGATATGAAATGAACCCACAAGTTGTTGTTGTTGCTTAGCCCCGATTTCCACCTGCGGTAGTGGAAACCGCTCCAGCGCACCACCCGAAATCCTCGATACCCACCGACACGCGCGTGTTGAGACAGAAGAAGGTGGGAGGAGAGAGAGTGGTGATCGGCCAATTGGTGAGGTAGAGTATTATTGCTGCTATCCGAGCTTTAACCGTGGACACCAGAACACGTTACTTGCACCGTGTTTGTCCCTGTGCCAAACTGCAACGCTACCCAGACGCGTGCAGGGATAACCTCATGTGGGACAAGGATGTATTGCAGAAGAGAAATTATGGGGATTATCCACTTTTCCGTGAAAAAAATGATATATTGTGGCTCTGGTGTCTTGAAAGTGTCGGTTGGCCTAAGGCCCGGGTAGCGCATGTCAACACCGCAGAGATGGCGCAAGCGGCGCCATCCCCGCCGGCGAGGATATGGAACAGGGTGGGTTGAAGGACTTTCGCTGGGTCCGGGGGCACTAGTCGCCGCCACCGCAGTCAAGGACTCTTAATGGAATTGGCCCTCCTGACTCATGTAAGCTCCCTCGTGGATGGCAAGTTTCGATAAGAAATGACTTCGCAACCTCTGAGATTAAATGATTCCGCCACTTCTGGTCCGAAATAACTCCACAACCTGGGGTGTACGCTATCTGCTTGTAGCGGCGGGTGGTTGTGACGGCGGTGTTCCTTGCTCACAAGTGTCGTGGGATTGAAAGGGACTACTGGGAGCTTACAACGTAGTTAACAATTTACACGCTCTGTAAAATCGACATCATATGCCATTTGAAACCTTGAAATGATTCAATACATTTAAAATGAGTGGACTTTGTTTGTTTTATGGCATACAATAAATAAGAATTAATTTCTGCTTTGGAATGGGAGACATTAGTAGAGAGGTAGCAAGAGTTCGAACAATGGATAGACGTGTGCGGAGAATAAATGTGAATGAATTAGTGTTGACGCTGTTTGATACGTTTTCTCACCATGCCAAGATTAGATAAGAGTGTCAAGAAAGCCTTGACACTCTAATCTAATCTTGACATCTCGTTGAGAAACGGGTGGGGAAGGGCCCAGCAATTATGACGAAGCCCGGATAAACCAGTGAAAGCTCCCGGGCCCTGCTACTGACACTGATCTCGTACCTCACTCCTGACCCGAGGTGTGTCTTGCGTGGTGTTGACCGGACCTTTTGCGTAGTGTTGGCCGGAAGTGTGAGAAGCGTTCTGCCGTCGGCCACTCTCAAAGCCGGGGTTACCGCCTTGCGTCCGTATCTGTATTTCATCTTCTGCAGTTAACGCGCAAACAAAATGGATCCTATCGCAACTGTTTTATTCCTATACTTATGCCCGGCAGCGAACATGCATTTTTTTCTAACCCAATCTGAGGACAAATAATATCAATATCAAAATTAATGTTAATGCTTAAGCTTACAAAAAACATAAACTCTTCAATTCAATACTAACCCGAGCTCCAACGTCAATTGATCAAAGAAAACGTAAAAGAATCAATCTAGACTATAAACCCCTACAAATTACTTCTCCCTTCCAACACAATACTTGGCGTCATTTATCCTAACAACACGTAAAATAGGTTTTCGTTACCAACAATTACTCATAATAAACCAAATTAATCCTACACGTATAGCTTGCAGTGAACGTGTATTTTCCCTAAACCAGTTCAAAAACACTAAACATCCTATACCAACACCGTAAACCAATCGACATTACTAATCTTAACCAAAAACTATCCGTCCTATGACAATGCAATGCCGAATGACAATTATCATAACAAGATGTACGAGCGATATACACTACCAATTCTTTCGAATTAACTCCTCCTAATCTACACAATACCCAGCTTCAATTATCCTACAAATAACTAAAATAACACTTGAAACATGATAGATGTCGTCACATCACAAACGGTATCGTGCTTGGAGACTTCAATATTACTAACATTGACTGGGAAATGGACAAATAAACTGCCACAAGACAATGTCCAATTGATTTTTCTAGTAACGACACCTACGAGGAGCTGGAATATCATTGATCTTTTATTTTGTGCATCCAACTTTCATGACGTGAAGGTTGAAGTGGGTGAACCACTCAGAACAGCGACCTTAACATACGTTATACGATAGGGCTCAAGTGCAAAACGTCAGTAAACTCCGACGAAGGAAGGGCCCCATTTTTAAATTAACTTATTTTAAAGGCTTACTAGAGTTAATGGAGTCAGCGAACAAAACCCTCTGGCGTGATCTCAATCAATTGTAAAAAAAAACACTACACATAATAGTATTGAACTTGATCATGTCCCCAAAAAAACAGGCGATCAGCAATCAATCAGCCTAAAGATTGGAATTGAGAACTGCAGCACCTTCCTTCACAAAAGAAAACAAAGCACATAAAAAAGTAGGTAAAAGAGTTGTAAAGAAGTTTTGGATTTTTGTTAGCTATATTTTAATCACGAATAAATACAATATCTGTAAAAAGTTCTCTTGAAAACACGCTGGAGAGCTAGAAACTGATGACGCTAAAAGGGTGTCTTACTAGACCAATGATTTTTATCTGTATTTACGAAAGAGAATCCGGATATATGTAATCCGCAGAAAATTATTGCGAAAATGCGGATTGAAGCCCTCAGCATCGAACGGGGTTTCCCTGCTGTCGAAATAGATAAATTGATAGCCACAATATCTCCAGGTCCTAACCATGTTCATCCCAAAATAATGCAGGGGACCTAGAACGAGATCACCGAACCCCTCTCAAATGTTTCACCGAATCTCACACGAATGGCCCTTGCCCTCCTCAATGGAAAGAGGTCATCACTACTCCAGTCAAAAAATAGATGTTTCCTAACAAATACGGACCTGTTAGCCACTCCCGAATCATTGTCAAATTAATGGAAAGTTTGATTACGGAAAAAAATACATAATGCATTGCAACAAACTTGATGATAGGAGACTCTTTGCACGTGAAGAGACACAGTAGTTCCTATCTGACGGACTTGTTCATAATTTTCAATTAACGTATTGAAAACTCCAATCGATAACATGTATCTTGATTTCCAAAACGTTATCGATAAAGTCCCTCAAAGGAACGTAGTTTGAAATTACACAGCATCGGTATTCGTGGCGAGCTAAATAACTGGATAAAATGTTGGCTCACGGACAGACGGCAGCAAGTAGTACCTAACGGAGCTTCCCTCATTTGGAGTAATGTAACAAGCGGCGTGCCTCAATTAAGGATTCGTTTTAGATCCAGTCTTTCTCCTAAAAGTCATATACGATTTCGATTAAAATGTGTTTTCAAACATAAACCAGCTAAGAAGAGAAGTGCAAAATGAAGTTGGGTGTTTCCAGATCCAATTAAACATGAACAAAATTGTTGATTGGTCCAAATTGTAGCAAATAGGTTGTCAAAACTTGTGCATTTAGGTTATCACAGCCTCAAGCACGAATGTTCCATTTCAAGAAAAAAAAATCCCCATCACCGAAGAGATAAATCTGTGTGACATCAATAGAAGCGATTTTCAAAAGTTGCTAGCACTGCAACGATTCTACAAAAAAGTGCTAAGTATGATATCCCGTTCTTAATTAAACAATGCATAGGAGACCAATTCTGGTCTCCTATATATCTTAGAATATACGTTATCGAATAAGTGAAAGATCAACGTAGAGTTACCAAACTATTCATCTTGCTGCAAATTAAATCGCACATGGACAGACTTCGTGAATTCAACCTTTATTCGATAGAGAAGCGTCGATTCAGAAGTGACATAATCGCAAGGAAAAGGTCGACCGAACAAGACATTTCACGCTTGATGAGGGTTACATAATTGTTGCTGAGCGTTTCACTCAAGACAAACACGTCACTTCTTCTCGTATAGAGTTGTCGTAGAATGGACTAAACTTATAAGTGAAGTTGTAAACAGCGACTAAATTGAATCGTTCAAGTGGCAGCTCAACAAATTCCTTAAAGAATTGTCACTAGTTAGTTTCCGAGTGTAGCACGTTGTATCACATTTCAGGGAAGGCTCCGGTTTCAATGCCAGCACACGAGTTGAAAAATGATGTTCAGCACTGACACCAGTACGGTTGAAATTGAGCCCAGCAATGGCACTAGTACCTACTCGTTGCAAAACCATGTCCAAAATGACACCGGTCCCCATTGGTTGATCGAGGAATGAAACTGGGACAATGTGAATCAGCATCGGTGGTCGGTGGCTTATTCTTCATGTGCTTATTTTAGTTGTTTCGAGTATCATCGTTAAATTAAATTCCATACAACATTCTTTTTCTATCCTCTAGTACAGAAACTTGACGAGTACTAGGGGTTTTTCTTTGACATTCTACACGGAACTTATATTCCTGAAATTAAACGGCAACCTAGTTTCACGAAATGGCTTATTTATTGTCGTCTTTTAACGCCTGTAAACACTTTTAAACGCAACTTCATCAACTTTATATCTCTCTCATAACTACACAATCAATGCCCAAATAAAACTTTAACAGTTCCCCAAACATGATCCTTTTTAATCCCTCAACAAGAACCATCCACCGCCATGAGCAGGTACGGAGTCGTTGAATCCCGGAGTTGGTAAAATCATTGGATGTCGCGAATTTTAGTCCTTTCATACTAGAAGTTGTGACGCGATTTACTCTACTGACGTGGTGCAAATCAACTGTCTATTGGGCATAATAGTGTGATTCTGTGCAAGCCCTCCTTCGAAGTTCCTTTACCTCCACATAGTTTGTTGGGACCCCGCTGAACGGAATGTTCTTCCTATTCAATAGTATATCTAGACTAGAACGATAGCCGTTTTCTAAATTTAAATGGGTTCAAATTCTTGAGCATGAGGCCTTATCATCCCTCGTTATTACTAAAAAGGAGAATTTAAAGTGTAAGATTCTTCCACTGATTACTTTCAGTTGATGTACCCACGCTTCGTTATTCCTCTTAGAGGTAATGGCTCTTTGCCGAACTCAGTATGGATGGTTAGGGCTGCTCCGCATGCGCTACGCTAACGAAACTCTCTATATCCCTATACTGGCTAAGTTTCTTTTCGTTATACACCCTCTGAAGAAGCGCTGTTACAAAGGCATAGGTATCCCAGAGGAGAGGGTCCTACCCTTGTACAAGAACAACAGCGATGTCGAGACAATGATTATTTTCTCCTACACAATGGTTGTTAAGGTCTTCTACGATAGCACACAACCTCATTAAAATCTTACAATTGCTTATATTTTCAGGCTTAGCAAATGATAAAATAGACACAAGATATGAGTTCAATGCATTCGCTTAGAACTACGCGTCGCTAAGGGAACGTAGATGGAGGACGGATCGCACATGGACGATGTCACTACCATCTTGACCTATAGCTTAAAGACTTATATTTGTCAACTGGCCATCGTGCTGTACTTGAATCACGGGTTAAATTTGAAGTTGTAATGAGAGGGTCATGTGATGACTTTCTTTGCCAGAGTAGAGTGGACGACTCGCAGTCTTGATGAATGTCATAGTCAAAAATGATTGTTCCAGCCTTCGCTTGGTAGTCTGCGACGTCACCCTAACCAGTCTGGCTGTTGTGCAGATATGCTTCTGCGGAAAGAGAGGAGCCACCCCCCGATGATCAGGTCTTCTCAACCACAGACTGCTCTCCTCGGCAGCATATCATGTTTCTTAAGACGCATAAGTGCGCTTCAACTACCCTTCAGGTGCGTACACGATCTCATCTTGGTAGGGCGCGTACGACCTAAATCTGGAAAGTAGGTATACACTATTCATCGAGCGTTAATAAATAGACAGGTGCGTTGGACACTTCTAGTTCCAGAGGGCTCTGTCGTCATGTAGTTGTATGTGGTGTATCTGGATGCGCGTCTACGCGGTGCATTTGGCGGCGCGTGTTGGTGGTGCATCTAGCGGATTTTTGGTGGGGGTAGGGATGTCGTTGGGGGGTGGCAGGTGTATTGGTTATGAATGGATTATAATAGGGTATTGTGTATTGTGTGTTGGTATCAATTGAGTTTTTCTGATGTACACATAAGGTTATTGCACAGCAATTTTCAATTGCGTAGGCTTAAGACATTTCTTTAATGTAAATTCATTACTGGGCCGTTGGTTTAGGATAAACAAACAGAGATATATAAATTATTTCATTAGGAACAATTACATAGTACTTTGCATGCGGTATTAAATGTCAATATTCCGCATATATTTTGGTTACAGGAATGTTAATTTCCTGATGTGATTACGACGAATGTTTCGACTTTTGTTTCATTATTCCGTAATTCTTTAATTGAAAACTGTTGGATAATCTTTTTTGACGGGAATATTTAGACATAGATGATACGCAAAGTAAAGACAGTACGCTCCACAAGCCAAAGCATGATTACTTTGAATTAGTTTCTGTAGTATGATTGCTGTATTTGCATGAGTTTTGTAATATGTAGCAATATTTTCTCCATAAATTATTGGATTAAACCCAAACGAATCGAAAAAGTAATGTTATGTTATTTTTAAATATGAAGATCCAATGACCCATTTTATTCGGGTTGCTTTCGCTGTTAACAATCATGTATTCGTCTATGGGATGCATGGACATTTTGTTCTCGGCAAAGCATCTTGAATAGGTTTGTTTCATAAAGGGGCGCTTATGGATATTCATCGATTTGATTATTATCCATGTTTAGTGTAGATGGCTGGGGAATATCCTCCTTGCTGAATTTAATTGGATGACCCCTAGTGTATAACCTACCAGGAATGAGAACTTATTTGATGTGTGCGCAACCACACAATTCACTGTTGTATGTATGTTTGCTCTTTTTTCAAGGTTGATCACATCTTCCGAGTCGGTCGGTCTTGTACCTATAAAAAATATAGTTCTTCCTGCCGGGAAATTTTGTATTGAAATGAGATGAGAGCTGTTACGCATTCCTAGAGCTGAAAGTGTTTGAAGGTACGCTCGAGCGCACTCTCTGGGAAACGATGATCTAATGTTGGTAACGCAGTTTCCGTTCACATCAACAATGACGTTTGTTATTTCGTTAAGGTAAAAAAAGTTGGGGTCGCGATCATATGCCCCGTTATGTGCAGCTTGATCAATGAGAAATATGGCTAATTTATGTGAAATAACTTCATTGAAGTGGGAATCAATGGAAATGATGTTTTGACCGGTCGAGAACACAACTGTTTTGACAATGGGTCTACCGAACATGTATTCAATGAGTTCATTTTTTTGTGAGTGCTTTATTTAGAGCAAGCATTACTGTAGGGTATGATATTACCTTCCTGTAGCATAATTTGCATGAGTCTACTACATAGATGTATTGTTCATTATCGTGCGATAGAAGAACTGTTCTTGGTTTTGCCAGTTCCAAACGAATATTTACGCCGACATTGTCCAACAAATAACTGTTGCTCCCTGATACATCGAAGTTTAGAGCTACCATCATATGTATACTATGACGTGTACTTTCTTGAATCCATGTCTCATTAGCGTTGAGATTAGCCAAATTTGCCTCTGCGATTGTATCTGGAATCGGTGTTTGAAGGGATTTAAACATCATATTCAACCCTTTGCTGTTTAGATCTGTACTTTTCATGGATGTATATGCGTGTAGATTATTTAATAAGGCCATATAACTGTTCCCTTTACACTACAAATAATTTAGGAAGAACTTTAGACGCTAGTCACGCTACCCACGGGCCTGGATGGGAGTTAGCATTGTGATAAAAGCGAACAGGTAGGAGTCTGCAAGGGGGCCAAGTATGTTTTTTTTTTTTTTTTTTTTTTTTTTTTTTTTTTTTTTTTTTTTTT
>SDVV010041851.1:0-10395 GCA_016164225.1 Gammarus roeselii | reverse complement strand
ACGTGGGTCACAGGACGTGGGTCTCGGGACGTAGATCGTGGGACGAGGGATGTGGGTCGCGGAACGTGGGTAGCAGGACGTGGGCAGCAGGTCGTGGGTCGCGAGATGTGGACAGGGGGTCGCGGACGTGGGTCACAGGACGTGGGTCTCGGGACGTAGATCGTGGGACGAGGGATGTGGGTCGCAGAACATGGGCAGCAGGACGTGGGCAGCAGGTCGTGGGTCACGAGATGTGAACAGGGGGTCGCGGACGTGGGTCACAGGACGTGGGTCTCGGGACGTAGATCGTGGGACGAGGGATGTGGGTCGCGGAACATGGGCAGCAGGTCGTGGGTCGCGAGATGTGGACAGGAGGTCGCGGGAGGTGGGCCGCAGGACGTGGGTCACGAGACGTGGATAGCATATAGC
This sequence comes from Gammarus roeselii, assembly GCA_016164225.1. Lineage (NCBI taxonomy): Eukaryota > Metazoa > Arthropoda > Malacostraca > Amphipoda > Gammaridae > Gammarus > Gammarus roeselii. The sequence goes on along the minus strand of SDVV010041851.1, from coordinate 9,987 downwards.
AAGACGTGGGTCGCGATCAGCATGCAGGGACAGCCCATTAATGTCTCAGTTGGCAGGATATGAAACAGAGTTCCATAACCGCATGTTTGGTCTCGTAGGAATAACATTTAACAGCTGATGCAGATTCTACTCTGCTGCTCGCCCCTAAAGCCATTTGCTACTCTGTTGCGCAGCCCTAAGGCCATTTGCTACTTGACAGCGCAGCCCTGAAGCCATTCCTGATCGACCCACGCTTGTGAGGTGGTTTTGCTCTCTCTCCAGTCATCCTTTTAACTTCTATTGAATTTCGCTCTACCTATTTAAAATAGCTACATTGCACCTGTCATCCTTTAACTCGCTCAGGTTTGTTCCTTACATCATTCTCCTTCCAACTAACGTCGAATAAAGAGTGTTTCTGAACTCTCATGCAACACACGAGATAGCTATTTCATTGCACGTCTTTAGACCCACGTGCTCTACCTATAGCAACAAGTCTTCACTGACCCACATAGTGTAGCTACAAGACAGGTCCTTATCTGACCAACGTTTGATAGCTTTTATGCCAGTCTCCTTCGCACCAACCAGGGATAGCTATCAATCCCGCCCTACATTCACCCACCAGGGATAGCTATCAATCCCGCCCTACATTCACCCACCAGGGATAGCTATCAATCCCGCCCTACATTCACCCACCAGGGATAGCTATCAATCCCGCCCTACATTCACCCACCAGGGATAGCTATCAAGCCAGTTCTCCTCTGGCCCACCAGGGATAGCTATCACGCCAGTTCTCCTCTGACCCACCAGGGATAGCTATCACGCCCGTTCTCCTCTGACCCACCAGGGATAGCTTTTGTGCCAGTCCTTAACTGGCCCACCTGGGTCAGTAATGAAGACAGTCCTCCTCTAACCCACCCATAAATGTTATTGCAAAAGCCTTCCTCTCACACACGTAGGCCAGCTGCGACGAAGAGCCAAGTTCCCAGTGTTGACCGACAGTAAAGTTTACCCTACCCACACATGGGCTGCACCACGAACAGGTGCAGCTTGGTTAGAATTTGTATGCACAAACTTAGGAACTTGTCCAGTAGACAAATTCGACCAGGTATGTTTCTCGTTGAGTTAAATTATAGCCAACACAAGTCAATTAGCGATCAAAGTGTGTCGCTTTCCTGCGTGTGTATCCTGTGTAGCTGTTTATAGGCTCAATGTGTGAAAGTGTGTGGGAGTCTGCACTTCAATCGAAGATGTGCGATGGCCGTCAAACTTGCAAGCTCTACGCGTCCATTCGTCCAGTCGACACAACTGGACATATCAGCACACAGGGACCAGTCGGCTCACAAGGACTAGTCTGCTCACAGGGTCTAGTCTGCTCACAAGGACTAGTCTGCTCACAAGGACTAGTCTGCTCACAAGGACTTGTCGGCACACAAGCACTTGTCGGCACACAAGCACTTGTCGGCACACAAGCACTTGTCGGCACACAAGGACTAGTCGGCACACAAGGACTTGTCGGTACACAAGGACTTGTCGGCACACAAGGACTAGTCGGCACACAAGGACTAGTCGGCACACAAGGACTAGTCTGCTCACAAGGACTAGTCTGCCCACAAGGACTAGTCTGCTTACAAGGACTTGTCAGCACACAAGGACTTGTCGGCACACAAGGACTTGTCGGCACACAAGGACTTGTCGGCACACAATGACTAGTCGGCACACAAGGACTTGTCGGCTCACAAAGACTTGTCGGCACACAAAGACTTGTCGGCTCACAAAGACTAGTCGGCAAACAAGGACTTGTGAGCTCACAAGGACATGACGGCACACAAGGACTTGTCGGCTCACAAGAACTTGTCGGCACCCAAGGACTTGTCGGCTCACAAGGACTAGTCGGCATACAAGGACTTGTCGGCTCACAAGGATTTGTCGGCACACAAGGACTTGTCGGCTCACAAGGACTTGTCGGCACACAAGGACTTGTCGGCACACAAGGACTTGTCGGCTTACAAGGACTTGTCGGCTTACAAGGACTTGTCGGCTTACAAGGACTTGTCGGCACACAAGGAGTTGCCGGCTCACAAGGAGTTGTTGGCTCACAAGGACTTGTCAGCTCACAAGGACTTGTCGGCTCACAAGGACTTGTCGGCTCACAAGGACTTGTCGGCTCACAAGGATTTGTCAGCTCACAACGATGTCGGCTCACAAGGACTTGTCAGCTCACAACAATGTCGACTCACAAGGACGTGTCGGCTCACAAGGACGTGTCGGCTCACACGGACTTGTCGGCTCACAAGGACTTGTCGGGTCACAAGGACTTGTCGGGTCACAAGGACTTGTCGGCACACAAAGACTCGTCGGCACACAAGGACTTGTCGGCACACAAGGACATGTCGGCTCACAAGGACTTGTCGGCACACAAGGACTTGTCGGTTCACAAGGACTTGTCGGTTCACAAGGACTTGTCGGCTCACATAAGCCTGTCGGCACACTAGGACTTGTCACACTCTGGAACTTGTCACACACTGGAATTTACCACACACTGGAACTTGCCAACCAACATACAGCGGTCGATGTGGGCAAGTGGAGAAACCGACATGAAAATCCACTGGCGTACGTTGCCCAACTCACTAAGTTAGCATGGAACACGATGTGTGGTAGATCGGCTAATGGACATGTTATGGCCGGAAGACCAACAAATCATTACACGGAGGTAAGCCGACACACATGCAGGGCTAGTAGAAATCATGCTGCATATAAACGTACATGTTTACCGACTCCATTATTAAGAATAAAATATTGCGTTTAAGTGTAATTGCGGACACATACATCGAGCCACGGGGCCAACCAACGCTGCAGCCACATAGCCTGCTCACATAGGCCTACCATCATAGCCGGCCAGCATAACCAGGCAATATAGTCAGGCCTCCTAGAAAGCCACTAAAGCCAGCCACCATAGCAAGCCTGCAAAGGTGATAGCATAACCAGCCAACATAGCCAGAAAACATTGCCAGCTACACACCTAGCCATCACAGTTAGACAACATAGCCATCCAATATATCCAGCCAGCATAGACAACCGGCATAGCAAGTCAACATAGTGAGTTAACATAGTAATCACCCCAGCATAGCCATAAAGATTAGCCAGGCAACAAAGCCAGCCAGCACCGAACGAGCTGCAGCGCGGCAGTCTCCTGGTCTGGGACTGCTGCGACGCACGTCTAAACACTGCTTAGCAATTAGTTGCGGGGCCGCAGGACTCCTTCTTAGGACCAGAGGCGCTAAAGCACACCTCCACAGCAGGCAGTAATACCGGGCACCGGCGGGGAGCACGAGGCAGGGGCGACAACAACAGCTGAGGCCGCTGGCCATGGGATCAGGGATGGCACTAGGTATGTCACGGCTGATGGCGCGTGTGATGCCACAGGTGATGACATGACTGATTGTTAACACGAGTGAAGACACAAGTGAAGACACGAGTGATGGCATGAGTGATAGTACGGGTTATGGCACGGGTGATAGCACGCAAGATGACACGAGCGATGGCACGTGTCAGACTGAAAGCAGAGGTAAGAAAATCAGTAACAAAAGACGGAATGTTTGAGAAAACGTTTTGTTTCGAAGCGGAGACGGTAGAGCTTAAAAAAGGACGGTAGTTAGAGCCAGGGTAGGTCACTCTCGTAGGCGCGGCTGACCAATGAGAGAAACGAAAACGGAGGTATGAAGCGGAGAAGATTATTTGACATTTGTTAAGAGTGGAAACCTTAGATGAAGCAGTGCCATGGAGGTAACAACAGCTGACAACCTTAGATGAAGCAGTGCCATGGAGGCAACAACAGCTGACAACCTTAGATGAAGCAGTGCCATGGAGGTAACAACAGCTGACAACCTTAGATGAAGCAGTGCCATGGAGGTAACAACAGCTAACAACCTTAGATGAAGCAGTGCCATGGAGGTAACAACAGCTGACAGCCTTAGATGGAGCAGTGCCACGGAGGTAACAACAGCTGACAACCTTAGATGAAGCCGTGCCACGGAGGTAAAAACAGCTGGCAACCTTAGATGAAGCAGTGCCATGGAGGTAACAACAGCTGACAACCTTAGATGAAGCAGTGCCACGGAGGTAACAACAGTTGACAACCTTAGATGAAGCAGTGCCATGGAGGTAACAACAGCTGACAACCTTAGATGAAGCCGTGCCATGGAGGTAACAACAGCTGACAGCCTTAGATGAAGCAGTGCCATGGAGGTAACAACAGCTGACAACCTTAGATGAAGCCGTGCCATGGAGGTTACAACAGCTGACAACCTTAGATGGAGCAGTGCCATGGAGGTAACAACAGCTGGCAACCTTAGATGAAGCCGTGTCACGGAGGTAAAAACAGCTGACAACCTTAGATGAAGCAGTGCCATGGAGGTAACAACAGCTGACAACCTTAGATGAAGCCGCGCCATGGAGGTAACAACAGCTGACAGCCTTAGATGGAGCAGTGCCACGGAGGTAACAACAGCTGACAACCTTAGATGAAGCCGTGCCACGGAGGTGAAAACAGCTGGCAACCTTAGATGAAGCAGTGCCATGGAGGTAACAACAGTTGACAACCCTAGATGAAGCAGTGCCATGGAGGTAACAACAGCTGACAACCTTTGATAAGGCAGTACCACAGAGGTAACAGCTGACAACCTTAGATGAAGCAGTGCCATGGAGGGAACAACATCTCACAAGAAAATATCAGTTTCTGACCTAAGATGCATCACTAATTCATAAACAAAAACAGCGGCAGCAACAGTAACTTTGAACTGCAGTAATTGCATTAAGAAAAGCAGCGGCAGCAACAGTAACTTTAAAATGCAGTAATTGCATTAAAAAAAGCAGCGGCAGCAACAGTAACTCTGAAATGCAGTAATTGCATAGACAAAAACAGCGGCAGCAACAGTAACTTCAAAATGCAGTAATTGCATTAAAAAAAGCAGCGGCAGCAACAGTAACTTTAAAATGCATGTGTAGGAAGGAGAGTTTCTGTCTCCGCAATAGTATAAGAAGATAACTGTACATCTGAGCAGTCTTTCGTAGGAATAACAGTATACGACTCATGTTGTTGTCCAAGTAAACTTTAGTAAGAATATCACAAGAAGACTTATTTCGTTTCTGTGTAGCCTTGCGTAGGAAAAGCATTAGAAGAATCATGTAATCTGAGTCATCATTTGTATGTATATCATTCGAAAATGTATGATGCTATCCGAGTGATCTTACATAGGAATAACATAACAGGTTTTATAATGTTTGTGGATGACCTTTAAACCTCAAAATTGGAGGCGAATATAAAACTCGTAGGTGTAGAAGAAACATGACTAGCTATCACTGTTGATCATGCTCCTCATTAACTTCATAAGTGTAGAAGAAACATGACTAGCTATCACTGTTGATCATGCTTCTCATTAACTTCGTAAGTGTAGAAGAAACAGGACTAGCTATCACTGTTGATCATGCTTCTCATTAACTTCGTAAGTGTAGAAGAAACAGGACTAGCTATCACTGTTGATCATGCTTCTCATTAACTTCGTAAGTGTAGAAGAAACATGACTAGCTATCACTGTTGATCATGCTTCTCATTAACTTCGTAAGTGTAGAAGAAACATGACTAGCTATCACTGTTGATCATGTTCCTCATTAACTTCGTAAGTGTAGAAGAAACATGACTAGCTATCACTGTTGATCATGCTTCTCATTAACTTCGTAAGTGTAGAAGAAACATGACTAGCTATCACTGTTGATCATGCTTCTCATTAACTTCGTAAGTGTAGAAGAAACATGACTAGCTATCACTGTTGATCATGCTTCTCATTAAGAAACATGACTAGCTATCACTATCGATCATGCTCCTCATTAGCAAGGTGCCAAAAACCAAACAAGTTCATGGGATTGAAATTTGATGACCTAGCCATGAACATTGGGCATTTGCGATGCTAATTCACGTTCATCCCAAGATACAACGCCTACCCCTGCTGAACTCACATCGCATTGCGCTCTTCAATGCAGGAGACCGTTGATTGAAAACGGCCTCTGTCACTGCCTTAGAATCCGTTGGTGCATGTGAATGCTCTCCTGGTCCACCCCAGCCGACACACCGTTGACAGTGGCCGTGGTCAGCGGCTTGATAGAAATAGCGTTCCTGGAGCACGTGCAGTTGGGGCACAAAAAAACAACACATATATGGGAACTTTTTACAGTATATTTTGTCTAAATTCATCACTAAAAAATCGAACAAAAAAGTTTTATACAAATGTATAGAGAATTGTTCCCAACACGTGCTCGTGTTACATAATTTAAGATTTCGGACACCAGGTGGCATCGCCAATTATGCAAAGGTTTCGCAGTTGTAGGCCGTGTTGGCAGGCTAGGCCTATAAGACATTCCTGCACGACTCCACACTAAAGATGGGCCACGACATGGGTCCGAGTTGCCGGCCATGCAGAGACACATGTCGAGGAATCTAATGAAATATAGAATACGAGAATGCTACGTTACGAAAGGTATATTATATAACATGAAAAGAGCGCCCAACGCCATGCTTCGACTCTCAGAATATGGATGATTGCTGGGCTCAGTGTGAATGTAACTCAAAATTTGTGCTACAAGTGTTGATACAACAGCTCTGTTTTGAAAATGAAACTTTAAAAACCCGCTCCCAGTATCGGATTTTGTTTGTAAACAAACCCTGATTTGTTGCCCGAGTTCTGATTATGATGATAAATGTGAACACACGCGCAGTCACTGAAAATTGAGATATATTCTATAAATAATTCCACAATGCTCAGCCGGTGTTCAAGGTGTTATGATAATTGCTTGTACACAAGCATGAAGGTTGCTCTATGTCAGGTGTTAGGGGTGTTAGGGGTGATAGGGGTGTTAGGGGTGTTAGGGGTGTTAGGGGTGATAGGGGTGATAGGGGTCATAGGTGTGTTAGGGGTGTTAGGGGTGTTAGGGGTGTTAAGGGTGTTAAGAGTGTTAGGGGTGTTAAGGGTGTTAGGGGTGTTAGGGGTGTTTGGTGCTAGGTGTGCTTTGTGTTAGGTGTGTTAGGTGTTAGGTGTGCTAGGAGTTAGGTGTGTTATGTGTATTAGGTGTTAGGTGTGTTATGTTAGGTGTGTTATGTTAGGTGTGTTATGTTAGGTGTGTTAAGTGTTAGGTGGGCTAAGTGTTAGGTGGGCTAAGTGTTAGGTGGGCTAAGTGTTAGGTGGGCTAAGTATTAGGTGGGCTAAGTGTTAGGTGGGCTAAGTGTTAGGTGGGCTAAGTGTTAGGGGTGTTAGGTGTGTTAGGTGTTAGAGTTAGATGTTTGAACACAAGCATAATGGTGCTCTTTGTTAGGTGTTAGCTGTATTAGGTGTTAGGTGCGTTAGGTGTTAGGTGAGTTAGGTGTTAGGTGAGTTAGGTGTTAGGTGAGTTAGGAGTTAGGTGAGTTAGGTGTTAGATGTTTTAGGTGTTTGAACACAAACCCAATTGTGCTCTGTGTTCGGTGTTCAAATCCTGGCGCCACATGTTGTGTTGCGCTTACACACACATCGCGACCGGTGCCGCATGAGCGGGTGATATCTACACCCAGTGGATAAAATCTACACCTCAGGTTCTTTCAAAGTTAACGAGTGCACATCTTTTCACCTCGATAAATTGGCGTACGTCAATACTCCTCTTCGTACGGGATGGTTAAAGAGACACCATTCTAGCTGACTTTTAAAACTTATGAAAAAAAGTTACGTTTCATTTCATTACAAACGATGAATTGCATCCAGTTTTTGCTTAGAAGCTGTATGCAAAATATGTATAAAGGGACATTTTTAAATGTAAATAAAACTTATTTAAATACATTCAAACAATAATTTTATCATAATACTCCAAAAGAGTTTAAATTCGTATTCTGGAAAAAAAAATTTGCTTAGTATTATTGTGCTTGTACGAGAGCTTTTAAATGAAGTATTGGGTGTCATCAAAACTTCGTCAATGCTGGAGATGTTCAAATTTTGGTCCGAGTTTTATGAGTCAGACGTAAACACTCTTTTGGAATAAGTGTCGGGAACCCTTTCGAATGATATAAGACACTCATCATTCATCTGAGAAAACGAGGTTCTGTGTACAGCAATATGTTTCCTCGCTGGCTGGTAAATATAATGATTATTTAAAGTATTAACCTCCATTCCAGGTAAGTAAGCACTTAAAAGGGTTTTAGTTCACAATAAAACACTGACACCTAATAGAAAATAACAAAACGAAACCTCTTCTAAACATTCAATACTTTTTGCATTGTCTAAATGAAATTAAATGTATCATCTTCGTCGTTTAGCAGGGTTCAAAATTGTAAAAAATCTGGGCGGTCATTCAACCAGCATATAGCAAATTTTATAGTTCCGCTTGCAAAACCAACAAAAAATGAAGGAGAAGTCGCGCTGCAAATGTAAAGGCGAGACTCCCTGCGTGGGGAGCTGCATCCAGAGTGATAACTTTAATTCTACTGTTATTGCTGTTTTATCGTCTAAGACCGTCACACACGGCAAGTGTAAATATAAGGACGTCAGTATAATTTATGTTGGAGGATAGACTTGAGACGTAGAGAAAGATTTCAATCATAAGCCAAACAGCTGTTTTGTGTCGTTTTTATCGTTGCAACTGATCTCATGCACGGGCAATGCTAGCGGATTCTTGACGCAAAAGACTCTGCTCATGTGGCAATGGTTTCATTGCCTCTGAAGAGCGTGCCTCGCTCAACTCGATACTAATTGGGGGAAACGAACACCACAGTGAGACACATGCAAACGCATGATGTTGGCGGTGCCGATAATACGAGTAAACGAGTCGAACATGAGCTAATTGCCTTCTGTTCGTAACAGGTGCACAAACAGCTGTTCGGACCCACGCATTCAGGTTACCCGTCCAGAACCCACGCCGCTGCAATGCAGCAGAACTAAAAATAAATGCAAATAAAATGTTTCACTAATAAAAATACCTTTGGGTTATACAGAGCATTGAGAAAAAAACTCCAATGAAAATCTGGGGCAAAAATAAAAGATCAGAGGAGCTTAAATTCGCCCTGAGCAGGAAACCGGTACTAGGTACAGCTGCAGCCTAAACTTTTAGCCAGTTGTGCATGGGACGACTAGAAATGGACAGCCAGGCAGCAGTAGTTAGTTTCCAGCACTCCTATGTGCTAAACAATCTCAACGCGATAGTTATAAGCATTAGAGCATTACTGAGATAAGGCTGCACGCTTGAATTAAAAACTATTGTGGTAGGAAAGAAGGGTACAGTTTCCAACACAGACCTGTTACGACAACAACAACAACAACGTTGGTAACAACATTTGTGTCTACGTTACGGTACAAGAAACGGAATTAATACAGAGTAGGATATGATAAAGTTATGGAAGGAGCTGTACAAAAAATAACGATTTCAATGTGTAGGAAGTTACAATGCGATATTGGTGTGGGAAAACCATGTGACTGAGTACAGGCTAAACCTTATTAACCATGACTGAGTAAAGGCGAACCCTTATTAACCATGTGACCGGGTAAATGCGAAACCGAATAGAGACTAAAGAACACACGTTAGCTTGGCAAACGTTCACCAAGATCAGCATTTAAGATATTCAAGACAATACCCACAATTGCCGAATAGAAACTATTAAAATGTGTTAGAGCATCATCAAATCCTATTACAATTAATGCTCTGATAAAATAAATTGAAAAACATGATTCCGGATCAGGTCGGACATATTGACACTACCAATTGATGGCTGGGGATGTAGCCATGTTACGGCATTACGGCACAGTAACGATAGTTGTTGTAACACGACAGATTGATGTGAGGATTATTGGATCATGTTTTTATGATTGTGTTGAACGCAGAAACACAATAGGGGTGTTGATGGCGTAGTTAAAAACAGGCCTTGATTTGATGTGTGGAAACAATGGGAGATGCTTCCTATTTTACGATGGATGTTATATGTGTATATATATTATAATT
>SDVV010041850.1:0-10395 GCA_016164225.1 Gammarus roeselii | reverse complement strand
CCCTCCCTCTCTCGCCCTACGCTGCTACCACCCTCCCTCTCTCGCCCTACGCTGCTACCACCCTCCCTCTCTCGCCCTACGCTGCTACCCCCCTCCTTCTCTCGCCCTACTCTGCTTCCACCTTCCTTCTCTCGCTCTACGCTGCTACCAACCAGCCTCCCTCTCGCTCTACGCTGCTACCACCCTCCCTCTCTCGCCCTACGCTGCTACCATCCTCCCTCTCTCGCCCTTCGCTGCTACCACCCTCCCTCTCTCCCTACGCTGCTACCACCCTCCTTCTCTTGCCGTACGCTGCTACCACCCTCCCTCTCGCCCTACGCTGCTACCACCCTCCCTCTCGCCCTTGCTGCTACCCTGCTCAGATTTGGTATTCTCACAGCAAACTCGGTCTTTACTCAAATTCGTACCAGCCTAATTGAGTGGGACCGGTGGATTAGAGTGTGGAGCAATGGAAGAAAGGGGTTGGGGATGACATGGGTGGAGAGGGGAAGAACGATGTAACAAGATGGGGGTTGGGAGTTCAAAATTAGGAAGGAAACAAGAGTGCAAGCAACTGCAGCCCAGTACACCCCTTCCTTCCCCTCCCAAAGAACATCCATCACACATTCACTGGCGACGACAGCAGAAAGTGGGGGAGAGAGCCAGGTTTGGTGATGTTTGTTGATGCTAGTTTGGTGATGCTGGTTTGGTGATATTGGTTTAGTGATTCTGGTTTGGTGATGCTGGTTTGGTGATGCTGGCTTGGTGATGCTGGTTCAGTGATGCTGGTTTGGTGATGCTGGTTTAGTGATTCTGGTTTGGTGATGCTGGTTTGGTGATACTGGCTTGGTGGTGCTGGTTTAGTGATGCTGGTTTGGTGATACTGGCTTGGTGATGTTGGTTTAGTGATGCTGGTTTGGTGATACTGGCTTGATGATGCTGGTTTAGTGATGCTGGTTTGGAGATGCTGGTTTGGTTTAGTGATGCTGGTTTGGTGATACTGGTTTGGTGATGGTAGATTGATGCTCAATTGGTAATGCTGTTTTGGTGATGATTGCTCGGTGATGCTGGGTTGGTGATTCTGTGTTGGTGATGCTTGTTCGGTGATGCTGTTGTGGTGATGCTGTTTTGGTGATGATTGCTCGGTGATGCTGGGTTGGTGATTCTGTGTTGGTGATGCTTGTTCGGTGATGCTGTTGTGGTGATGCTTATTCGGTGATGCTGATTTGGTGATGCTGGTTTGGTGATGCTAATTCGGTGATGCTCGTTTGGTGATGTTGGTTTGGTGATACTGGTTTGGTGATGCTGGATTGGTGATGCTGGTTTGGTGATTCTTATTCGATGATGCTGGTTTGGTGATGCTGGTTTGGTGATGCTGGCTTAGTGATACTGGTTTGGTGATGCTGGTTTGGTGATGCTGTTTTGGTGATGTTTGCTTGCTGATGCTGTTTCGGTGATGCTTGCTTGCTGATGCTGTTTTGGTGATGCTGGTTTTGTGCATGGTGTAGAAAGGTGTCAGACGCAAAACAATGAACGGCCGACACGTAAAGCGGTTTAATTACTCTCACTCCGTAGGAATAGCATTGCGTGGCTACTGATGTAGTATAGAGTTCTTAAATATCCATTGCGAGGGATGGACGTGCTCTTATTCATTCGTTTTAATATCGAAAAAGTTAAAAATGGTTTCTTTATTTTCAAGTAAATATAACTCAGATACTTTGCGAAGCCACTTATTACAACTCGGAAACGATAACAAACCTAATAACCAATGGTTGTGCCCAAATAGTTTCCGCGTCATTGTGAGCAACTAAACGAACAAATTATTACCACAAACACACACGGTTAGGACCAATTTCCAACACAAGGCGTAGGGGGCAGTGGACCCTATGACCTCCTCCAAAGTGCTTAAGGCCGTTCTATACCATTCTAGCCTTCTCTTTTGCCTTTCTCCTCCTTTTCCCCTGTCTAGAAATCAGCTCCATATAAATGCAGAAAACCTTCCGGGAAAAATGCTTCTAAGCCGAGCTTGACCCATTTTTGGGAGGAGCTCTTATGCATGTATTAAACAAATGGCAACACAGTGTAGGATTACCTTACCTTTGTCCTGCTCGGTTTTAAAGGAACCATTTGTTGAACCACGCGGAGATGTCATTTACGATGAACACTAACGGTTTTTCTGGAGTCTACAGTATTTTTTTAGAATTTTTGATCAACTAGCTCGTTATTCACATATTTTCAAATTAAATAATTGTTATGCACGCAATCTCTAGTGTTGCCGGGCATTGATCTGAGAACGTTTTTTCAAAATGAGTCAACTTGGTAATAGTTTCTCCTTCAACAGAATAAACGGTTAATGACCAATTTATTAAATAACTCTGTGTTATGTCATATCGGAAGCAAATATAAAGTGGAATGTCTGTTCTGAATGAAGGTGAACACTCTCAGAGCAACTGGGGAACAGAGGAAAATTTCTTTAAGATGTTGATTTGTGCCGTTATTTGTTGCTTCTTAGTTCCTAGTTTAAAAAAAACAGCAGTAAACCCACAACCCGTGCCTTTATTATGAGATACTGTGGGTGATGGCAACTTCATTTAAGTTGGCCGCATGAATGGGACGTTAACCTTGCGCAGTTAGAGGGACAACCTCCTGGTGCCGCTTGAAAACATCCTTCTGATGCAGTGAGGACGACCTCCTTGTCCGGTTCAGGAAGCGATCAAGGGCTGGTTGAAGAGCGATTATTTTAGAAAGATATGATTGATAGAGAGGTCGGTTGACTAGTGCTGGGAGGCAGAAATGGATAAAATAATCGTCGAAGAGCGAACATTCATGAAACAATTATTGAAGAAACAATCGAAAGGTAGGCCAATAGAGTGGTCGAAAAGCTGATCAAATGAGGAAGAAAGTATCAGAGCATAGCTCAAGGCTCGTCACGAGAGAGGAAGAATGATCGTTCATACGCTCGGAAATTGATTACGTGGAGTTAGAAGCGATTGATGAAGTGGTCGAAAGAGGGGTTAAGGGTCGGGAATGATATCAAAAGAGCGCAGAAAAACAAGAGCGGCCAGCTCATACATATAGTAACACCATTGTCTAAACACCCTAAACCTGCATTGATCTTCGTGATACTCAAAGCACACGCATTGTCACCATGGAGAAGGGGTTCCAAACCCTGCAATGAAATATTAATCCTTGTGAAAAGGAATAAAAATCCACAATGTCTAATTAATTTACTAAAAGGTCTAAAATTCCGGACAAAAATATTTCCCTCATCAGCGACAAATAAAACCTAAACGGTTAATAATCAGTAGGTGAATTCGCGTTTGTTTACCTACTGATTATAAACCGTTCAGGCTTTATCTGTCGCTGATGAGGGACATAGTATTGGCCGAAAATGTCGACTTTTTATTAAATTAGTTAGACATTGGGACTTTTTAATCTTTTTCACTTTATCTGACCTGAAGTTTATTGTTATTTATCTTAATTAACGCTTGTCTCCACTACGCTGCTACAACCCGAAGCCTCTTCAACTACAATGGCAAGAATAGCAATCATTAAATCAGAAGCAGTACAGTGCTAGGGACACAAATGACATCAACACAAATTAAATCAGTCCAAAAATAAGAAAAACTATTCTGTATTGGGTTCGGTGTGATGAAAGAAGAGAAGATGGGGGACGGGGTGTGAGGGCGCGGAGCCATGTCTCTGTTCTTTGCAAATTCAATTAATATTTAACAACCATTCAGTGTTTCTTGAGCCCAAACATTTACTTAGATGGGGCCTTGTTGGATGAGGGCTCTTCGTGTAAAAATATTCTTGGGTGCGCCGCAGCTGAATATAAACAACAATTTTTTGATCGGAAGATGAGTCGCTCAGAAAGGAGTCTTTCGGAGGAATTCTCGCCAATTTCGCATTCGAAAACAAGAGCTGCATTAAAATATCTTCATTAATACCCGTCCAGCAACACCATGAGCAGCAGGCAGCAAGAACAAGAGTAGCGTCTAAGCTCGACAACTGCTTTAACTCAAGGCGTCTTCTCAATAGTTCGTCCAACCTTCTACAGGTTACTGTGGTCAAGATAAGCTTAGCTGTATTTAGTTACTCATATCCTGCCCCGGGCTGACTCCACACAACGCATGCATCGATTTACAGTCTGCCTCCAGCTGGGAAGAGACCAATTCCCATCTGTGGATGCCTGAACCATCTGGGCACAGGGCGAACGGACGGACAGTCGGCGGACAGACTGTTACTGACAGGAGGTTAAAGATGGATGGTTAGAGGCGGATGGTTAGAGGCGTACAGTTATGGAAGGATAGTAGAGAAAATACGGATGCTGGCAGACTGTTACAGACCCCAAGTAATGGTTACGAATAGACGGTGGCAGACGCCAACTCTCTGTTACGAACGAAACATAAATGTTATGGATGTGCGACTAAGGACATAACGTGAAGGTTACACACATACGGTTACGGATTGACAGCTACCGACCATTAGTTACGGACGGACGGTTACGAATCTAAAGGTTACTGACAGACGGCTTCGTATATAATACCACAGTTTCTTGAAAAGGTTAAGCAAAAGGTCAGCCTCCTCACCAAACGGAGTACCAGATAAGGGATGAGCCATGTAATGACTAAAACCACCCGATATTGAACTATAAAATGGACAATAACGATTGCATTGTCAGCAGGAAGCGTTGGGCAAACGACGGTGCATCCGGGATGGTAAAACTTGAACCATTGTTAACTATTGTTATGCCAGAGGAGTTAGACACGAACCATTGTTAACTATTGTTATGCCAGAGGAGTTAGACACGAACCATTGTTAACTATTGTTATGCCAGAGGAGTTAGACACGAACCATTGTTAACTATTATTATGCCAGAGGAGTTAGACACGAACCATTGTTAACTATTGTTATGCCAGAGGAGTTAGACACGAACCATTGTTAACTATTATTATGCCAGAGGAGTTAGACACGAACCATTGTTAACTATTATTATGCCAGAGGAGTTAGACACGAACCATTGTTAACTATTATTATGCCAGAGGAGTTAGACACGAACCATTGTTAACTATTATTATGCCAGAGGAGTTAGACACGAACCATTGTTAACTATTAATATGCCAGAGGAGTTAGACACCAACCATTGTTAACTATTGTTATGCCAGAGGAGTTAGACACGAACCATTGTTAACTGTTGTTATGCCAGAGCAGTTAGACACGAACCATTGTTAACTATTGTTATGCCAGAGGAGTTATATACGAATCTACACATTTCGAGAAATTATGTATCTTCAAACTGTAGTTTGGTACGTGTATAAAGTTACTTCTTGTTATACTGTGATAATAATAAATTAATCTATCCATTCGATTTGGGAGCAAAAAATTCTGTTTATAAACAATAGATTCAGAGGACGAATTTGAAGTTTAAATCCAGTACGCATTCACTTAGAAAATGTTCACAGCATATCTACTGAGCTTTGTATAATTAGTAGTCGCAGATACAAAGCTAAGCTGTGAAATATTAAATAAATAAAGTATTGTATTATTATAACCAGTTGTGCCTCAGTGCATATGACTGATCCACAGACGAGCGAGGATGAATCAAGGCGGGACATCAAACACTATCGTAACAGTGATACGACAAAACACTTTTAATACAACTAATGCATTGCCTTGGGTTTTCCTAAGGTTCTGCTTTTCAGTTTTTATTACTGGCGGAATACTATTGCATTATGATAAATCGGAAAAGATACACCGTGTAGACACTTGTAGTATAGGAACCATCACCCCTGTAGACACCTGTAGTATATGAACCTTCACCCCTGTAGACGCCTGTAGTAAAGGAACCTTCACTCCTATCAGTGTATAAAGGAAATCGGGCACAACACATTGACTTCTGCATGGTTGTATTAACTCCACTATGGTAAGAGTAGAGGTCCTACAGGTAGAGATGTAGCCACACTCCCACAGTGCGACATTTGCTCATAGATTAGGCAACAACCACAGGAGCAAGAGATAATTTACATGAATTCCTACTTATGCAACAACCTGTGGAGAGGAGATAATCTACATGAATACCTACTTATGCAACAACCACAGGAGCAAGAGATAATCTACATGAATACCTACTTATGCAACAACCACAGGAGCAAGAGATAATCTACATGAATACCTACTTATGCAACAACCTGTGGAGAGGAGATAATCTACATGAATACCTACTTATGCAACAACCACAGGAGCAAGAGATAATCTACATGAATACCTACTTATGCAACAACCTGTGGAGAGGAGATAATCTACATGAATACCTACTTATGCTACAACCACAGGAGCAAAAGATAATCTACATGAATACCTACTTATGCAACAACCTGTGGAGAGGAGATAATCTACATGAATACCTACTTATGCTACAACCACAGGAGCAAGAGATAATCTACATGAATACCTACTTATGCAACAACCTGTGGAGAGGAGATAATCTACATGAATACCTACTTATGCTACAACCACAGGAGCAAAAGATAATCTACATGAATACCTACTTATGCAACAACCTGTGGAGAGGAGATAATCTACATGAATACCTACTTATGCTACAACCACAGGAGCAAGAGATAATCTACATGAATACCTACTTATGCAACAACCTGTGGAGTAGGATATAATCTACATGAATACCTACTTATGCGACGACCTGAGGAGTAAGAGATAATCTTCATGAGTACTTATTTATGCACCCAAACTGAGAAGGAGACAATCCACATCAGTACCTACTTATGATACAACCTGAGGAAGAGATAATCCACATGAGTACATACGCATGCAATCAATCTGAGGAAGAGATAATCTACATAAGTACCTACTTATGCAACCAGCCTGGGGAAAAGATATTCCAAGTGCGAACCTACAGCCTTCTCAGTTCTCTCTTTTCAAATACAAAGGCATTATCATAGAAACTTTGGTTCCACAGGGACACGTTATTTCCCCTTTCAAAAACGTTCATAGAAGTTAGGCTCATCGTGGGGAGGTAATTCACCCTACCCTCATCCCCGAAATTTCTCCCCAAACATCTCACCCACCGGTATGAGATGTTTGGGGAGTCCCCAACGTGGACCGGTCGAGGCCTGTGGTTAGTGGATACCAGACCATGGAAGTCCAGTCAAGAATTTTGTCCTAACTTGGCAGACAGGGAGTAATGGACGCTTCTGATGATAGGATCTGAGAGTTCTGGGAGTTTGGTTGGGCATTTGAGGAATAACTCAAGGGGAGATGTTACGGAAGGACAACTGTTTTTTTTAAACTTCCGTGCAACAATAATGTTTAAAAATATATATATGTAAAGTTCATGGCTGGTGGGGGGTAAGGGGTTCGCATTGACTTATAAATATTCTTTATAAATAACCTCAATTCCAACATCGGTTCTGTTTTTTTTCTATGGCGTTTATCAACGAGTTGCTGTATTTATGTCATACCTTTCCAACTTCACTGGTGACAATGGTTGGATTGACTGTTTTTTCATCACCATTGCTCGTTTGAGTAAAAATGATCGAGCAAGAAGCGAGGTGTTTCGTAACGACGTAATCGCTCGAGGGCATCTGGAAATTTTTTCTGTCATGTTTGAAGCTCTTCGACCAGATATTCAGACTAGATATAATAAGTAGTTCTTCAACCGCGTTTCTACGCGCATGAAAACATTTGTATACGCTTGCAAAATTCGGCACAATACAAAACTTTTGTCTCTGATTGTTTTTCCTGAACATTTTGTGTCCTGTAACCATTTTCTTTCAACATGTCTGATTTCATACAGAAAATATTGACAGGGTTGAATCTGCCAAACATGAACTTCGGTTTGGCGAAAAATATTTAGTATCAGCAACCCGTGCAGTGATACCCAATCTTCTTGCTGCAACAAAAGCATTTTGTTGTCGCCTCACGATTTTGTTGCGACAAAAACGTATTTGCTTGCTGATGCAAAATCACCTTCTGAGTGTGTTTTGATCGATTCGCCGCCCCAGGTCCAAAACACCTTCTTTTGAGTGTGTTGTGATCGATTCGCCCATCAGGAACTAAACACCTTCTGAGTGTGTTGCGATCGATTCGCCCCTCAGGACTAAAACACCTTCTTTTGAGTGTGTTGTGATCGATTCGCCCATGAGGAACTAAACACCTTCTGAGTGTGTTGCGATTGATTCGCCCCACAGGACTAAAACACGTTCTTTTGAGTGTGTTTACAACTATAATGAGTTGATGATCTACGAATAAGGGTAGTAGGTCAAAACATCGACCGCTGCTACATTGTCTTTGGTTATTTGAGGACCAAACTTTTAATTAACGACTGCAGCAAGAAACTTTGATCCCTGTTTATCAAAGATGGTAATTGAAAGAGCTGGGCAAGAGAAGCAGTTATCCAATATTGCCATGTTACAACTTCATGGTTAGATTAGATTAGATTAAGGAGCCTATCTCCATTGGAGTTCTGACGGGAGCTAGCTTCACGGTTATCCTGTATGCTTGTTTGCTGTGACAGGAAGTGCACAGCTGGGCTGTGACAGGTAGTGCACAGCTGGGCTGTGAAAGGAAGCGCGCAGCTGGGCTGTGACAGGAAGTGCACAGCTGGGCTGTGACAGGAAGTGCAGAGCTGGGCTGTGGCAGGAAATGCACAGCTGGGCTGTGACAGGAAGCGCACAGCTGGGCTGTGACAGGAAGTTTACAGCTGGGCTGTGACAGGAAGTGCACAGCTGGGCTGTGACAGGAAGCGCACAGCTGGGCTGTGACAGGAAGTGCACAGCTGGGCTGTGACAGGAAGTGCACAGCTGGGCTGGGACAGGAAGTACACAGCTGGGCTGTGACAGGAAGTGCACAGCTGGGCTGTGACAGGAAGTGCACAGCTGGGCTGTGACAGCAAGTGCACAGCTGGGCTTGTGGGAGAAAGTACACAGCTGGGCTGTGACAGGAAGTACACAGCTGGGCTTGTCGTAGGAAGTACACAGCTGGACTGTGACAGGAAGTGCACAGCTGGGCTTGTGGCAGGAAGTACACAGCTGGGCTGTGGCAGGAAGTGCACAGCTGGGCTGTGACAGGAAGTGCACAGCTGGGCTGTGACAGCAAGTGCACAGCTGGGCTTGTGGGAGAAAGTACACAGCTGGGCTGTGGCAGGAAGCGCACAGCTGGGCTGTGATAGGAAGTGCACAGCTGGGCTTGTGGCTGGAAGTACACAGCTGGGCTGTAGCAGGAAGTGTACAGCTGGGCAGGAAGTGTACGGGCGTCCTGATCCACCGGAGCTCGAACGCGGGTCTATGTGAGCTCTCCCGTAAGGTGCACAGCTCAGACGCGAGTCTTTGTGAGCTCCTGAGCAGGGTGCGGAGCTCAGACGCGAGTCTTTGTGAGCTCCCCCGTAGGGTGAACAGCTCAGACGCGAGTCTTTGTGAGCTCCCCAGCAGGGTGCGGAGCTCAGACGCGAGTCTTTGTGAGCTCCCTCGTAGGGTGCACAGCTCAGACACGACTCTTTGTGAGCTCCCCAGCAGGGTCCGGAGTTCAGACGCGAGTATTTGTGAGCTCCCCTGTAGGGTGCGGAGCTCAGACGCGAGTCTTTGGGAGCTCCCCCGTAGGGTGCGGAGCTCAGACGCGAGTCTTTGTGAGCTCCCCAGCAGGGTGCGGAGCTCAGACGCGAGTCTTTGTGAGCTCCCCGCAGGGTGCGGAGCTCAGATGCGAGTCTTTGTGAGCTCCCCCGCAGGGTGCGGAGCTCAGATGCGAGTCTTTGTGAGCTCCCCCGCAGGGTGCAGAGCTCAGATGCGAGTCTTTGTGAGCTCCCTCATAGGGTGTGGATCAATTCGATGTATGGTCGACTTTCGTTATTGTTACTGTGGATTCCGTCGTGATGAATAAAGCATCGTGCTAGATAACGCGTCGTGATGAATAGAGCTTCGTGATGAATAAAGCGTCGTGATGAATAGAGCGTCGTGATGAATAGAGCGTCGTGATGAATAAAGCATCGTGCTAGATAACGCGTCGTGATGAATAGAGCTTCGTGATGAATAAAGCGTCGTGATGAATAGAGCGTCGTGATGAATAGAGCGTCGTGATGAATAAAGCATCGTGCTAGATAACGCGTCGTGATGAATAGAGCTTCGTGATGAATAAAGCGTCGTGATGAATAGAGCGTCGTGATGAATAGAGCGTCGTGATGAATAAAGCGTCGTGATGAATAGAGCGTCGTGATGAATAGAGCGTTGTGATGAATAGAGCGTCGTGCTAGATAACGCGTCGTGATGAATAGAGCGTCGTGATGAATAGAGCGTCGTGATGAATAGAGCGTCGTGATGAATAAAGCATCGTGCTAGATAACGCGTCGTGATGAATAGAGCTTCGTGATGAATAAAGCGTCGTGATGAATAGAGCGTCGTGATG
>SDVV010041849.1:0-10395 GCA_016164225.1 Gammarus roeselii | reverse complement strand
AAATATATATATACATAAGCTCATCAGGTGGGAGTAAATACAAATCGAAAATCTACAAAATTGCGAAATAGATAGAGATGGTGAACTACAAAAGACGGACAGCAGAACTTGCACTCTAGCCAAGGCTGACCGCTAGAAGATCTTAATATTAGTAGAGCTTCGTCGGATGAGCAGAAGAAGAGCGATGCTTAGCTGGAAACCACTTAGGTCCGGTAAAAGGAGCTCGCACTCTCCTCAAAGGTAAGAAGATGAACTTCAGGAGAACCTGCTAAACACCAAACTCCAAACGACGTTATTGACGGCTACGCAATGAAAGTGAACGAATCATTTTTGAGTATACAAAGAAGTAACGTTCGGATTCAAGCCAAACACCTGATATGTTTATTGAAAACATTTCGCTAAATATCGAGCTAAGATTCATTGCTCAGTTTGATGCAACAATTTTTTATCATCTGAAATATACTATGATACTATTAAATGTGAATTGTGCATTGTATAAATGCCATTCACTCGTTTACAATAGTTGAGGTTGTATTAGTTCTCACTTCTGGTGCAACTGAAATGCCCTTCGCACATACCAACCGGCAGAACACAAAGCAATTGGAAAAATAGCAGTGCGCTTATGTGAAGGTGTGGTTAGTTGAGCACCAACTTCTGATTATTCATTTGGGTAAAATCACTGATCACTTCAAAGAATATTCATGAAACTTTAAGATTTTTCAATTATCATCATCGGTACACGATTATTCTCTCCCACCCCTTCACACCCTTCAATTACACTCTATAGTCATTGGATATACACAAAATATGAAATTTCCCTATAATATCGCTGAATTGCCGAGCTCTAAAATACCCTCTCACATTTCTGTTCGGCGTGTTATGGTCGACTTGACGAGCAATAGTTTGTTGCGAGCTGGTAGCGGCAAATCTCATGTTCCTAAAACCTTTGTTTAATCAATGAAGGATAGAATGCTTCCTGAATAAAGTCACATTTTCCGTCCATTCCAAACAAGGCACCATAAATCATCCCAACTATTCCACTTTATGCTGGATTCAACTGAACGTACGGTAGTGATTTTTTAAGTGAAACCCATTCGATTAAAAAAAAATTAACTATTGTCAGCTGCTTTAACATTTTGTATTGATAATTTACTGCGGAATTTGTTTTGAACATCCTCATATATGTTTTCGTTTTCAGTTAATGTATGTAATATATTATCTTTCTGAAATACTGGAACTATTGCTAAATATAACAATGAACGAAATGGGAAAAGTAAGAGCAGACGGGAGAAAGTTTAATTAATTCTCCAGCTTGGTCTAGGGATGGTTTGCTTTTATTAAAACAAAACTTTCTTGCCTCGGTCTCCAGGTGCTCAGTATTTTGAGCAGACGAAACACTTAACGGAAAACTTTGCCGAAAGTCGCAGTGCTTATGAAGCTTGTTTGCTGACGTTCTCAGAGGTCTCAGCGATGGTGTGTTTCTAAGCTCTTTAACTAAGCTGATGACTCTACTTATGCCGGAAGAAGTATCCTGTAGGCCCATCTTAACGTTTCAAACCTAGTACAAGTCAAACCTAGGTACAATACCATGTTATCCATCTTCAGATTTTTATCATGATGTCTTGACGCATTTCGTAAGAAGAATATTAAAAAAAATGTTAGAGGAGATGCCAACTACTTCATTTAATTACTGATCTTTTGTAAAAATAATAGAATTTTAACACACTAATAACATTCTAGTTTAATGGAAGTCAGAGAGGACTCTGGGAAGCAAGTGGTAAGGGGAACGAAATAACCCGATCAGCAAATTTTATTACTCATATAAAAAACTCGGTGATATAACTTGTACGAGTACATGACACTTTCATTCTTAACACTAGCTAAAAGATTGTTCTGACACCTCTCTTCCAGATCGCCGAAGAAGCTGGTTTAGTGTCCCAATTCGCCCACCTTTAGCCTCGTCTATGCACCGGCACACATTGGTCACGAAATTGCTCGCCGGACAAAATCTGGTGGCTTGGAGGCTAAATTCCAAAATATCTCGTGTTAGCGCTTGTTCGATTTGCTGAACACTTCTGTGGTATTGCTCGTCAGTGCTCGGCGGGCGCTCACCGGGGAAGATTGGTAGTAGTTGGCGTTCTGTTCAATCCACTGCCTGTCGCCTGGTCACGAGCAACCCTGCTTATGGACAATGAAGAATATAAGCATAGAGCGGCTCCTGCAATTGATGGGATCCTAACGGTGATGAAAGATAAAATATCAGACATTACTGTGGACGATTCAAGGAAGATTGCGATGACAATATCGCAAAGAACCTTGCGACATAGTGCTATCGATGAAGTCTGGTGATGGAAGGAATGCTCTGTACCACTCGAAATTGAGACCGGGCCTATCCCTTTCGTAAAATTAATACCAGACTTATGTGTTGTGGAAATTGCATACTTGTGATCATATGTGTATTATGTTAACTTTTGGCAAAATATTAATGTGCTCTGAAAGCAAGGAAATAGACAAAGAAAAATTTTCAGTGCACGTCATTTGCGTTAAACTTAAAACGGTTATATACAAATTCAAAACTCGCTGACATCTCACTGTGAAAAATGGAACACTCGAAAGCGCAAATTAGGTTATTTATTGCAGAAAAATTTGATTATTAAAAAAAGTGACATGACCAGTGAAATATAAGTCAAACAACGCAAATCACAACACGAATGGGAACTGTTGTCAGGTATTGTTAGAAAATTGAGAGTTTTCGTTTTTTTTCTTTGTACAGATGATCGACATATATGCTATCTAAATTGTGTGTAATTTTGAACTAAAGTTAACTTTGTTCTAGAAACTACGCGAAAACCGAAAATTGAGTCGGAAGAAATTGAGATCGAGCCCATCCTGTTTGTTGTTTTATTACCTAAGTGTGGAGAACTTACAACTCGCTGACACTTAATTGTAAAAAAAATTAAAACTTTAGAAAACGTGCAAAGTTCATTTCAAAATGTTGTGAGTGATATCCCACCATTTGTCAAAGCCAGGGTTATAGTCGCAGAAGGCCGAATAGTCGTAAATAAAATCACAACACGTGTGTGGTCTGTCATCAATAATTGTTTGAAAAACTGAGAGGTTTCAGAAGTTTTTTGGGAGGGTTCCAAGTGTGAACATATATGCGATCCAAATTTTGTGTAATTTTGAACAAAGTTTGCCTAGTTATAGAAGGAAGATAGGGTAATAGTCGCAGAAGGTTGAGACCCGGCCTATCCCTTATGTTAAATCAATACCTGACCGTGGAAATATGGTCAATCTTTGACACTTCATTGCAAAGAATAGCAGCTGTAGAAAACTTGCAAATCAAATTTTAATCCTTTAAATCCTTAAATCCTAAAATTTTCAACTTTTTGGAGTGATATTCCGAATTTTGACGAGGCAAGGAACACTCAAATGGATAGTTGTAAACTATACTCAGCAAAATTGAGAGGTTACATGCGTGTTTATTGTGGAAATCGCAAATTAGGTGAAGAAATCACTATTTAAAAAGAGAGTTGATGACTCAATATCGAGGTCTAAAAAGTTATAAAAAGGAATTAAAGCCACACTTTGGATAAAAAATTTAATATAAAAAAATAGCCGAAATTTTCGAGCAATACTATGCTCCTCATCAGCGGCTAAAAACTGTGGAAACAAAAGAGACTTTGTTACAAATTTAGACGTGGATATGAAAATTTATCAACTTAACATGCTAAAATTTCAACAAAAGCAAACAGCGCCAGGATAAAAAGAACATTTCTAGGTAGCAGTGAAACGTTGCGGACAGTCACAAGTTCACAGAACATCAGTGAGGTGGGGGTACATTATTCATAATTTGCGGATTGGTACTAAGTAAAATATCTCGTGTAGCTGCATCAACTGAACAGACTCCAGGCATACTATTGAAATTAGGTAAAGTTTTAATGAGACTAGATTCTATCAGTAGACGCTCCTGAAGGTCATGTGATTTGAAAACTAATTTAGGTGAGTTCCAGTCTATTGTGTGATCTGTATCCCTGACATGGCAAAACATAGCACTACTTTCCTTGCCGAACCTGACATAGCTGCGGTGCTCATTAAGTCTGACCGGCAGCGAACGGCCAGTTTCACCAATATAGCAGGAATTGCACTGCCCACACGGAATCACATAAACCCCACACTCTGGTTCAGTGTTCAATTGAGGTCTAGTCCTAACTAATTTGGATTTAATTTAATTATATTTCTTATGGACAATTTTGGTGTTATGACTTCTAAAAATTGGACGAACTTTGGAAGAATCACCAGTGTAGGGCAAAACAATTATATTATCTTCTTTCTGGGGTTCCTTTACCGTTGGAGGGTCAAAAAATCTAGACTTTGCTTTGCGCGAAGCTTCATCAATCAATTTAGTAGGGTAAGCCAGCTTGCAAAATGTTTGTTTGAGATAATTTATCTCCAAATTTAAAAATGTAAGATCACAAATACGATATGCACGTAGAAACAACGAATGAAGAGTAGATCGCTCAACTTGTTCAGGCTGCCACGAAAAATAATGCAAGTACATATTGGAATGGGTAGGTTTTCGATACAGTGAAAAGCTAAAATGTTGTGCGGACCTATGAACTAAGGTATCTAAAAATGGAAGTTTCCCCTCATTTTCCCATTCCGAAGTAAATTTGATTGAAGGGGGAAGATTATTCAGTCGTACAGTAAAATCTGTGATGTCGACATCATTGGGCCATAGCGCAAAAACGTCATCAACATATCGGACCCATTAAAGAGGTTGTTCATCCAATAAAGGTAAAAGTTCAGTTTCAAAATATTCCATGTAGAGGTTTGCCAGTACTGAGGAAAGAGGGCTCACCATTGCCACACCAAATTTCTGAATAAAGTATTTTTTATCCAACGTAAAATGATTGTTGTTTACACATAGTCGGATCATTTCTAAGAATGGGTTAATGGGTATAGGCTGCACTAAAACACCCTCATTCCACTTCTATTCAAAAATGACAGAACATCTTCAAGAGGTACATTTGTAAATAGCGCAGTGACATCGAAACTCAACATTTTAACTTTGGCTATGGAATTTTGTAAAGTAAAAGCTCTCAATCGATCGGTAAACTCCATTGTGTGACGCAGATGGATACTAAAAACACTCCAAGGTAGGGAGAGAGAACACCGGCTAACCACGTTGCTAAGGCATGGGAAGCGGAGCCTATGGTCGAGATGATGGGTCGTAGAGGACAATTTTGTTTGTGAATTTTATGAACTCCATAGAAATACTGTAAAGTAGTACAATTTTTAACAAAAGGGTTGAAAAAAGAAGGTTCAGGACATTCCGAGGCTAATTTTTTTAGTGTGGAACGAAACCTTTTGTTAGTAGACGCAAGAGGGTCTTCGATAACTTGTTCGTAAGTGTTAAGGTCTGAGAGTAATTGAAAGGCCTTCAAATTATAATCTTGCTTGTCCAAAATAACTACCTCACCACCTTTGTCAGCGGGAAAGATCACAATATTGTCATTTTTTCTAAGATCATTATGAGCAGTGTTCAAACGGCGAGGGAGTAGGTAATTAGGTTTGACTAATGAATTCAACAAAGGTAGGATTGATCCTCGCAGAAGGCCGGGGTTGGATAACTGGTTTTTCATTTCATACAAAAAGTTTTCGATGTTAGTGGCAACCGAAATCGTATCCATCTTGGTAGGTGGCAGGGCAAAGTTGAGACCCAAACCCAACATCACAGCTTGATTATCGGAAAGGGCATGAGAAGACAGATTTACGACACTCTCTCGTTGACGAACAATTCCATTTTGAAAGAGAGCAAAGGTTTTCTAGTTTGTTGTTCAATCGAATTTCATGCTGAAAACAGATGTGCCGTTTCGATTCGTGCGCCAAATCCGACAAACTGACCAGGTGGTGATAACGAACATAATATCGAAGATGAGAGAAAATTCGGCGGACATGACCAGTTGGAAAATTGTCATGACCAGGGTAATAGTAGTACAAAAAATGTCGAGCACTGAACGAATGGGGGCTGTTATCATGGATTGTTAGAAAAATAAAGAGGTTAAGGGGATTTTTTGTACAGATGGCGAACGTACAGTAGCGAAAGAAAATTCGTTTATGGTTAATCTATAACCGATAAAACTAACTAGTCTTTTCCCACGTGGAATTTAACATTATGTGAAAATTTCTTACAATATTATATCTAAACAATCCTTATTTATGGATAACATCAATTAAATTTGCAATGAATTGAAATCTCTAGCGAAATTTTATAATTGAAAATTTCACTTAATCTTCAATCATAAACGAATTTTCTTTCGCTACTGTACATGCTACCTAAATTTTGTGTGATTTTGAACATAGTTAATCAGTTCTGGAACCTCTGAAAAAGTGGCAGAAAATTAAGGTCGGCTTATCTCTTTAGGGAGAGTAATACCTGATTGTGAAATACATTAAAACTTACGGACTTTTCATTGTAAAAAAATTAAAGCTGTTGAAAACTGGCATTGTTCATTTTTAAATTCTCGAGAGTGGTATTCCTAACATTGTCAAGTACTTTGAAAAATACGCAGAAGGCCAAAAATTGGATCACAAAAGGGAGTAGTTGTGGATTATAGTCAGGAAAATTGAGAGGATCCAGGCTTCTGTATTGTAGGAAATGTGAATTTGTGAACAGGTCAGTATTATGTTATTTTTTGACATAATATTAATACATTCTAGAAGCTAGAAAAATGGTGGCAGAAAAATGTCATTGCACATCAATTCCGTTATACTAAGGCTTGTTTTTGGATAAATTGACCTCCCTCTGACATCTCATTGTTTGAAAATATGAGCACTCGAAGGAGCAAATTATGTTAGTTAATGCTGAAAACTGAGGTTATTTAAAAAAGTATCTTAGCTATGGAAATAGTCGTAGCAAAATGTTAACCCCATCACAAGTGGGAACTGTTGTTGAGAATTGTTAGATATATTTAGAGGTTTAAGGGATTATTTTTGTGCTGGTGGCGAACATATATGCTATTCAAATTTTGTGAAATTTTGAAAAAGTTTATTTAGTTTTGGAAGCTAAGGTAATAATCACAGAAATTGAGACCAGGCCTATCCCTTTTGTTATATTAATACCTGATTGTGGATACAAATACAACTCCCTGGCTCTTCATTATAAATAATTACCGCTGCAGAGAACGTGTATAGTTCATCTTTAAATTTTTCTGTGTGAAATTCCTGAGTCTGTTATGGCCAAGAAAATAGTCGTCGATGGTTGAATTTTGATACATAAAAATGATAGTTGTGGTCTATAATTTGGAAAATAGGAGTTTTCAGACGTTTTCTATTGTTATAATTGGGAGTGTATGAACACATGAGTGTTTTGTTAATTTTTGAACGAATATTTACAAATTCTCGAAGCTATGGAAATATTCATTTAAAAAAAATAGTTGTTCGTTAATGGCAAAACGCTTAGGACTCGCTGACATCTCATTGTAAAATATATAAAAACGCGAAGGAGCAAATTGAGTTAGTAATTGCTGAAAACCCATATAATTTGAAAAAATGTCATCGCGAGGGAAATAGTCGTAGACAAATGCTATTCCCTGCTGTTATCATGAATTGTTAGAAAAAAATAAATGATGCGGGCTTTTCTTTGGACGGATAGCTGATTGTGGAAAAAAAATCACCTACACTATTTCATATATGAAAAAGAGGCTGAAAACGTGTATATTTAATGTTCCAGCTCTGGTGAGTGATATTTCAAATTTTGTCAAGGTGAGGAAAATGGTCGCCGAAGGCCAATTTTGAAACCCAAAAAGTGATAGTTGTGGATCATAGTCATGACAATCGAAAGCTTTCCGGCTTGTGTATTGTACGAATTACGAATTTGAGGACCGAGCGGTAATTTAGGTAATTTATGACAAGTTATTGATAGGTTCTGGAAGTCAGAGAAACATTCAGAGAAGAACGTAACTAAGAAAAATATATGCGGTATATATATGAGTGTGAGCTGACGAAGTTACAAATCGGTAACATCCCATTCTATAACATGACAGCTACCGAAACTTTATGATACTCTGAATCTGTTGAATCAAAGCCTTACATCTTCCCGTGACACATGAAAAAGTGGATGAATTAGTCGTGCATTGGTCGCTGCTATTAATTTCTTCCTTGAAGAACTGTCTGAGTAATTAGTTTTTTATGTTGCTTCCCAACTATTGCGTTATGAAATTCAATATGATGTATTAAAGAGATTTTGATTTCAAAATACATCCGTTTATGGTCACTATAGATCTGGGGATCATTACCAAAATAGCTATACGGCCGTCTAAACGGCCGTAATTTATCACGTTGGTCAGTTTTTGTTTGGATCAACCACTCCACGATACGATCAAATGTGCAGATTTAACACGACATATTAAATTCATGTTAAAATTGGTCCGACATAGAAAAAAATATAACAAATGCATCAGGGGTTGGCTTACTACTCATCCCTCGTAATTGGTGTCTCCAAAATGTTCTTCTGATCGCACTAAATGCATGTTTTACAAACAATTTATCAATATATAATCTAACGGTTAAATGAACCAACATTATGTATGGGGTTTCTATTCAAGGCAAGAGTCAGATGAAAACACACCTGCAGTTTTCATCCTGTATGAATCGGCTCCAATAATATGAATGGCCGATCGCACACAAATATTTCATGATACAGTTGCACGATACGTCATAAAAAAATTGTTGCACAGTTGCACTCGAAAGTGTGTGTGCTTACCTTTTCATGTTCGCATCCTTGATTTGTCATCAGTTCCCTGTAATTCCCAATTTAATATTTTCAATTATAGGGAAACCCCGAAAACTATGTGGTAATTAACCTTTACCACACGTGCAGAACAACATCGATACATGAGGAGTCCAAGAGAAGTAAGACACAATTGCCTTCGTATGGTATATAAACCGAATTGAGCTATAGAAAATTCGTTTTATCGGTAGAGTGTCCTGTAATGTAAACTTTCACGCCGTAAGATAATGGGCTAGTGCAATATTGCCTTCGTATATAATAGGTTCCAATAGTGTGTCCTTTTTATTATTACTTGCATGGATACATCATTTGAAAATATGAATATTTATTGTCAGTTAGATTTTTGTTCATCATGAATGAATTTCGCAGGGATCTTTTGAGTATGAGTTGACCATTCGAAAACAATGTGATGCGTTGTTCCGAACAACGATTTAGTGAATACAACCTGCATTCTGATTATTTTAGGCTCAGTGGATCGTAGTGAAGGTTACTGAGATGGGAAATATTCCACAACTTTTCTTGCGACGCCAGGAATAGGAACCAATTAAAAAAAAAACAGTCAGTTGATGCTATCAAATGGATGATGAACTGTTACGCGGAGGAAATATTTACAGACCCCAACCAGGGGTCTGCATTTGAAATTGTTTGGCACTCGAACAAATAGTAATAGAATCCGAAAGGGTCGGGCATTTTATCCTTTTTGTTAGTCTATGATTTTCAAAGCTGTTTTGTTATTCCATGAAAGTTCTTAGTCAGATTTCTAATATGATTTTTACGAGCAATAGTGGAAACCCTTTTGTAGCGTTCGTGTTCATGTTTAAGAGTGAAGAGAGGCTTCCTGAATCGAAGGTTATGTATGTCTGTGTTTTCTCCTATGAGGCAAGTAAACTTTGCTTCATTCTTGGACTCTTTGCGTGGTTGTTATATAAATATGAACGTCCAGTCTCGAACACATCTTTGGTTTAAACTAACCAGCTTCAACCCATCTCTCGACATAATGAAAACTATAAAGAGGTATACTGTTCACTGCGACTTTCTACTGTCCACTGAAAGATACGACTTCGAGCAATTTAGGGTGAGTTATTCAATAGATATTCTCATTTCAAAACTGAGCCAATAATCATTACATATTTCATTACTAGATCCAGTATAAGATGCCCTTCACGATAAAGCACTGTGCCCTTACATGCCCATCACGATAGAGCACTGTGCCCTAACATGCCCATCACGATAAAGCACTGTGCATTAACATGCCCATCACAATAAAGCACTGGGCCCTATCATGCCCATCACGATAAAGCACTGTGCCCTAACATGCCAATCACGATAAAGCACTGTGCCCTAACATGCCCATCACAATAAAGCACTGTTCCCTAACATGCCCATCACGATAAAGCACTGTGCCGTAACATGCCCATCACGATAAAGCACTGTGCCCTAACAGGCCCATCACGATAAAGTACTGTGCCGTAACCTGCCCATCACGATAAAGCACTGTGCCTCAACATGCCCATCACGATAAAGCACTGTGCCCTAACATGCCCATCACAATAAAGCACTGTTCCCTAACATGCCCATCACGATAAAGCACTGTGCCGTAA
>SDVV010041848.1:0-10395 GCA_016164225.1 Gammarus roeselii | reverse complement strand
GGAAGGGTGAGGTAGAGGACCCCTAGGCAAAAAGTTGGATGCGTTTTGGAAAATTAGGTGAGTTTGCTCTTTTCTGATCTTTGTCTTATCAGTTATTTCCGGGGCATGTTTGCCATGCTTGAGTGTATGTACCGTTGTATATTTTATATATGGATTATAATTCTATACATTTTTCCGTACATATATGTTTGTACCCTTATCTAGTTGGAGTATAATTGACTCATCCGGAAGTTGATTGGTGAGGTTGTTAGCGGTTAAACGCTTGGTACCAACCTATATTGACTTTTATGCAACATTTTGTGTTTTTTCCATCTATTTTTTTTCATATGCATAGAATATCTATAGGAATAGTTTGGTTTATTAGTCTGGCAGTTGACGAGTTGATGTTTGTATTTCAGGTTGATGTAGCAGCTTCGTTACGAGAATCTATCTACGCCATAACGCATTATCAGGGTTTGAACCAGATATATCGGTGTTCCATTGACGCGGTTTTCCAATATCGAGAGTACATGAACGATATGGATTTATGGTAAGTTATTATTTCGTGTTATGTATACTTAGTATGGATCGGTTGATATATGTTGAATTTGTAGTGTTTTTGGAATTTTGAATAGTTATCTCATACAGATATAAGATTTTTTTAGGATATTTTAGGTTTGCATGTTCCATGTAGAACACTATTTAGACAAAATTGGTCGGTTATTGCATCATTTTTGGTATTTTATATGTATATATAACATTCTGTTACGATTAGGCAGTGGTTACTATTGTTTAAGAAAAATTAATTTAACCCTGTTTTTGGACAGTTTGCGAGTGATTCCATCAGATTTTGTATGTACTGTAGCGTGTTCGTGTAGAAGTGTTCCACACCATTTACAGTAGGTTCAACGTATGTTGCCCGCATGTCCAGGTATCTTATTCACGTCAGTTGTTTGGTTAGTTACATGCTTTTTTCCTCGTTCGTTACGGTTTTAATGTATGTTTTGGGTATGGTAGAGAATTGATCTTCTTGCTTTGTTATAACTCGAAATTTTTAGTGTCTTTCCGTTTTGTATGTTCTCTGTACAGTTTCCATCTTCAATACAATCTGTTGGTTACTTATACAATATCGGAATATTAGGATATATTACGTTTGTATCTGCAATGTAGAACATTATTTCAGATATAATTTAGTTACATGTGGTTTATTTTTAGTGTTATCTATATCTTCTTACATCCTGGTACAATGTTTGACGTGGTTATTATAGATATAGAAGATCCCATTTGTTACAAACTCGGTCTTGCTGTTGTGTTATTGTATGTTTATTATTGGACCAATCTTCAATGTTTAGAGGAGTTAGAGGTGTCTCATAGGCATAAGCCCGTTGTGTTAATGCCTATTTGTCGAAGTAGTCCGATTTACTATGCTGGATACCATAGTGTATTACAATTTTTAACGTGAATCAGAGCTGAGTGTAGTAAATTATTTGGCTATTTTTATAGTTGTTGTTGTCGTTGTATGATTTTTCCACGAAAATCATTGGAATGTATGTTTAAGAGGTGTAAGTTCGTACTGCATCTTTGTGGAATTTCGTCATTGAACCCTACCAAGTGAATATTGTAACGTATTAGAAGACGATTTCCTGGATGGAGGGGTCCTGGTGTAGAGGTGGTTTACACTCTTTGGTTGTCATTTGGAGTTCATCCATATTCAACGTGGATTATGCAAATTCTTGTGTATGTCGATCTTAAGTTCCATGGGTTTGTTAGAGAGGTTATGCGACCAGCTGCTCATGGTTGTAGTGGTGTACTTAGGTCTTCAGTGAACAGAAGCCTAGCTTTTCATGGTCACACTCTTTGAGACTCATGTCAGCCCCATCCTTGACCACTTAACATGTGTATAGATTCTTGGTTATGTCCAGGATGTGACTTTGCTCGACGTTGTTCAGACACGATGGGTTAAAAAGATGTACGGTATGTCTGAAGTATTGTACCGTGACTGGGTGTTACCTCTAAATTTGTTATATATCACTGGTAGATTGCTGAGAAGTGACCTAGTAAAGCATTGTAGAGTTCGTTGATATGACCCAGTGGGCTTGGATTTTGTCCTGTTCGAGGCATAGCATAAGTTAGGTCTAGGAATTTGGTATAGATTTGAACTGGTATCGTAGTAAAATTAACATTATTCGCATTAACTCAGTGGTAAATGTCAGATATTTTCGGTATGGTTGTTTTGTTATTGGTATACGATCTTAGTCTTGAACCAGATCACGTGGGATATTGGAGTAGGATTTATCATCTGGATGTGGTAGGATACACCGTATATAATAGTTAATCATAGTTGCTTAGAGGAGAGTAGAGAATCTTATTTTGTTATTTTATAGTTGTCTTTGTATGTTTTGATTGGTTATCAGAGGAATATATCTGTATTCACTATAAATTCGCTTAATTTCATGGAATGTTGGGTATAAAATACGCTTATCTGGATATAATGATCCAAAATAATGATATGTTTCACTTCTCGACTCCGGTTCCATGTCGTCTTGGGGAGCTAATCTGTCGGATTTGTGTAGACAGTTAGTGTTAAAATTCTTCAATAATTTAATGTACATCTCAATTATGTTATCCGCTCGCATGTCTTTACTAGATGCTTATTCCCGCAAGTCTTACTTATATAAATGTTTGTGAAACGTTGGCAGTTATTGATTAATTCAGGCTTTGTTATGAGGTTGCGTTCCAATTCAGAATATCTGTCTTATTTGAGCATTCACAATATCCACTATAGCATTTTCCACTGAAGGTTTGTGATGATGGCCGTAAACCTATTTCATCCTAACCTAATCTAACCAAGGATAATTTTTTTTCCCTCGTTTTCATACTTATGTTATGTATTTCTTCATTGATTTAAGCTTCAATCTTATCAAATCTATCCACTTGACTCTGTAGTTTTACCAATCTTTAGCAGATTGTGGGCCTACATATATATATTTTTCTCTTTGCTTGTTAAAAGCCCAGTAATATCGATTAATTTCAATTAAGGTTAGGTGATCGCTCGTTAGTAGACTGTAAAGTTCAAAACGCTTATGTAGCTTCCGCATATGTCAGTGATTTTTATGATTGTCAAGGAGTTAGCAAGTTTTATGTATGATTTTACTGTTAGAATAGGATTTTTTTTATAGTGTTGGATGTGTTGCTCTAACTATTTTCGTCTATTATAACGAATATTGAATAAATCCACCCCAGCATATTTAATACAGATCCGTGATGTAAGGTCCGCAGTCAACAAGATCTAGGATATAAACCATGTCTAAGGTACATAATAAGCTAAATATATATCAATGTGCGACAACATAGATCATACATAAATGATTGCAAAAAGGGTTACCATACACTGCCAAATACATTAATACCTAGGCAACCTAACCCAACAGTCATCCTAACCAATAGTTATGTATTTTTATTCAAGTTTGATGCTTATGTATGATATTGATATGTATGAAACTCTCCACTCGAGCTGTATATTTAACGTATCAAAATCAGTTTGAATACATTTCTGAAATTTGATTCAGCAAATATCCATTTGCATATGTTTAGATTTCAGAATTTTCATCGATATCTCTAATACGTGTTTTGGATGAGACTCAACAGGTAGGATCAAAAAGAACTAATGCACTTCAATTTGTTACACTTTTAATGTGGAACAGTTTCATGCGATATTAAGTTCAAAGATCTTGTCATCTTTACCAACTCAACCAATAATTATATATTTTCATTCAAGTTTGATGGTTATGTATGATATTTTGTCATTATTTTGTGCGATGTACTTATAAAATCCCCTCCACACGGCTCAATTTTATGTAGTTTTTTTTAATGTCACACACCAGGTATACACATATACTTTTACATGCATATACAGACGCGTTAGTTTCACAGTGTCGGCACATGTGTCGACAAAATGTATATATACAGGGTCGTTAGCCTCACTGTGTCGGCACATGTGTCGACACAATGCATATATACAGGGTCGTTATATTCTAAGTTGATTACATGTTGTTCTTCGCAAAACATTTGGCCTAACATTGCTTGCCTAGGTCATCAACTGTGAATGTATGTATGTATGTGTATAGGGCTGTGTACGTTTGTGCATGTGTATGTTCAAGCGTATGTACGTGTTACATGAGTTAAAAAAATTGTATAACAAAAGTTTAAAATTAAAAATTTAGAATAAATCTAAAATTTTCGAGATATAACACCTCAGTTAATTAGCCAAGTTTTTACTTCAATAGACCGACTTGGCTCTGTCATCCCTCAAAAATTTGGAATTTTATCTAAATTTTGAATTTGAAATTTTTGTTATACATTTATTTTAACTCATGTAACACGTACATACGCTTGAACATACACATGCGCATACGTACGCAGCCCTATACACATACATACATACACAGTTGATGACTTTGGCAAGCAATGTTAGGTCAAATGTTTTGCGTAAAACACTATGTAATCAACTTATAATAGCTAGCTGCATACCGAGAATGGAGTCAGCGTTACGTTGAGAACAAGCGTAGACACACGCTTCGTCATATAATAAACAAAAAATGAATATTCGTTTCTCAAAATTTAGATACAAGTGTTGGAATATGAAAACTCCGAAGATGATATGAGTCGGATCGAACAAATATTGACTAGTGTTGAAAATATCAGTTATCTCAGAATGGGTAAAACAAGAATCAAAAGAGTGGGAGACATCATTCATATATGGATGCAGGAAAAAAGGACGTCGGCTTTGGGTAACTGATGTCGACGCGCTACAGTCGTATGCCACAAAGATTAGGGGAACCAAGAAAGCAAATCTCGAAATTGATATGATCCAAGTGGGAAAATCATCATCATGCCTGTTATAAAGTTGATGTAGTGGAAAACAAATTATACCTAAGAACAAAATAAAATCTGGATCGTATGCAACATTTCTCAATGATGAAGTTCAGAATGATTGTGAATTGGAGAAGATTCAAATAGTTGAGGTTCAAGAAAAAGAAGCAATACATTTGTGGACTCACGGGAACGGAACAGCCTTCTATATTCGCATCAAAGCAATAATAGAGTGTATGAAAGATTTTGAGAGGAAACTGAAATATAGTGATGATGGGTATGGTTGGATTTATTAACCATGCTGTTTCGAATAAAAAGAACAGGTAGATGTCATTGATGATGCCAGTATGGTCTGTAAATACTGCCAATAAATACTAATAAAACTATGTAAAGCCAAAATGAAACGATTATATTATTCCAAACTCTAAGGTTAAGCAAAGAATTGCAAACATCATGTCAGTCGGAGGTAACATTGAATTGTCGAAATCAGTAGAAGAACAGGTTTCAAGGCGTGAAATAATGCCATAAACCCATCTCAAGGTAAATGATCTAGATGTTTTACAGATTGGTAGGATGTAAATCTGAGTCCGATCAGATCTTGAAACGAAGTCATCGTAAAGAATACGAAAATTATAGGAAATAAAAGGCAAATCAGAGATGCAAGTCGTCAAATGTTGAAGAGCCAAGTGGAGATATTGAAGTAAAATAAGAAAAAACATAGTGTGAGACCATGTGTCCGTTTGTATGAAACTGGATACAAATTTGAATTACTTGTAGCATTCAATCCATCCAAGTTTGAAAATGAAGCCTCTCTGCTTACTAATTTGGGTCGAGAGTGCCAACAGAATAAATAACATATATGTTAAAGTGAAATTTAGAGCCGTCTGGAGGGGTTCATATGTATATATCAATGAATGAATACCACACATAAGGTTAGGTTAGGTTATGATGAGTGTGAATAACATGTTAAAGTGTAAAATCAAAAATAATATGAAATATCTGTAATATTCAAACCATCTAAGTTTGAAAATGGGTTCTCTCGGCTAACGAATATGAGTTGAAAGTGACAACGAAATGAATAAAATTTATGTTAGAGTGATATTTAGAGTCGTTTGGAGGGCTCCATATGTATATAACAATAACTGGATACCGTACATAGGTTAGGTTAGGTTTTGATTGATGTGAATAACATGTAAAATCAAGAATCGTATGAAAAAAGGTATAACAATTAAAACAAACGATGTAACTTGCATATGAAAATGGATGAAATTTGGAAGATCCAAATTGAAAGTGTTCATCAAAACTGCAAATGCTAGATCAAAATGTAGAGCCATTTGGAGGGGGTTGATACGGATCTATCATAAATCAATAAATAAGTATCATATGAATGAACGAAAAAATCTCGAACGATGACACATAATTCATAGTTAAGTTGGTTAGGTTAAGTTAGGTTGCCCAGGTATTAATGCATCAGGCAGTGTATGGCAACCCTTTTTGCACAAAAATGTGTGTAAATGGCTACATAGTATCGACACATGTGCCGACCCAGTGAGGCTAACGGCCCTGCATATATGCATTGTGTCGACACATGTGCCGACACAGTGAGGCTAACGACACTCTATATATGCATTGTGTCGACACATGTACCGACACTGTGACGCTAACGCGTCTGTATATGCATGTAAAAGTATATGTGTATACCTGGTGTGTGACAAAAAAACTACATAAAATAGAGCTGTGTGGAGGGGATTTGATATGTACATCGCACAAATTAATGACTATACATCATACATGATATCAAATTTGAATGAAAATATATAAATATTGGTTAAGTTGGTTAGGATGACTAGATCTTTGAACCTATTATCGCGTGAAATTGTTCCACATCAAAGAAGTGTAACAAATTGAAGTGCATTAGCTCTCTTTGATCCTACCTGCTGAGTCTCATCCAAACATGTAACAGAGATATCGATAAAAATTCTGGAATCTAAAACTGCAAAAGGATATTTACAGGTTCAAATTGGAGAAATGTAGTGAAACTGCTATTGATATGTTAAATATACAGCCCAAGTGGAGAGTTTCATACATATCAATATCATACATACGCATCAAATTTGAATATAAACACATAACTATTGGTTATGTTGACTGTTAGGTTAGGTTGCCTAGGTATTAATGTATTTGACAGTATATGGTAACCCTTTTTGCATTCATTGATATTTGATCTATGTTGTCGTTCATTGATATATACCTAGCTAATTATGTACCTTAGACATGGTTTATATCCTAGATCTTGTTGACTGCGGACCTTACATCACAGATCTGTAGTAAACATGTTTGAGTGGATTTATTTGAGGAGCAACACATCCAATACTACAAAAAAATCTTATTCTAACAGTAGAACCATACATAAAAATTGCTAAATTTATAACACCCATAACAATCACTGACATATGCGGAAGCTTACATAAACGTTTTGAACTCTATCTACAGTCTACTAACGAGCGATCACCTAACCTTACTTGAAATTAATCGATATTAGTGGACTTGTAACAAGCAAAGTGAAAAAATATATATATGTAGGCACACTATCTGCTAGAGATTTGTAAGACTACAGAATCAAGTAGATAGATTTGATAAGACTAAAGCTTAAATCAATGAAGAAATACATAACATAATTATGTAAACGGGGGATTTGTTTTTGGGTTAAATTAGGTTAGTATGAGTTAGGTTTATGGTCATCATCACAAACCTTTAGTGAAAAATACTATAGTGGATATTGTGAACGCTCAAATACGACAGATATTGTGAATTGAAACGCAATCTCATAACAAAGCCTG
The DNA here is from genome assembly GCA_016164225.1 of Gammarus roeselii. Classification (NCBI taxonomy): domain Eukaryota; kingdom Metazoa; phylum Arthropoda; class Malacostraca; order Amphipoda; family Gammaridae; genus Gammarus; species Gammarus roeselii. Next base: position 2,704 of record SDVV010041848.1, on the reverse strand, counting down.
AATTAATCAATAACTCCTAAGTGTACAACTGCCAGCGTACCACAAGCATTTATATAAGTAAGACTTGTGGGACTAAGCATCTAGTAAAGACATGCAAGCGGATAACAAAATTGAGATGTAAATAAGATTATTGAAGAATTTTAACACTAACACCCTACACAAATCCGATAGATTAGCTATCCAAGACGGATCGGAACCGGAGTCGAGAGGGAAAACATATCAATATTTCGGATCATTACATCCAAATAAGCGTATTTTATACCCAACATTCCATGAAATTAGGCGAATTTATATTGAATACAGATATATTCCTATGATAACCAATTAAAACATACAACGACAACTATTAAATAGCTAAATAAGATTCTCTACTGTACTCTAAGCAACAATGATTAACTATTATATACGGTGTATCCTACCATACCCAGATGATAAATCCTACTCCAATATTCCACGTGACTTGGTTCATGACTAAGATCGTATACTAATAACATAACAGCCATACCGAAAATATCTGACATTTACCACTGAGTTAGTGCGAATAATGTTATTTCTACTACGATACCTGTTCAAATTTTTACCAAATTCCTAGACCTAACATATGCTATGCCTCTAGCAAGACAAAATCCAAGCCCACTGTGTCATAACAACGAACTCTACAATGCTTCACTAGGTCACTTCTCAGAAATCTACTACTGATATATAATAAATTTAACCCATCGTCTCTAAACAACGTCGAGCAAAGTCACATCCTGGACATAACCAAGAATCTATACACAGGTACAGTGGTCAAGAATGGGGCTGACATGAGTTTCAAAGAGTGTGGCTATAAAAAGCTAGGCTTCTGTTCACTGATGACTTAAGTAAACCAATACAACGATGAGCAGCGTGTCGCATAACCTCTCTAACAAACCCATAGAACTTAAGATCGACGTCCACAAGAACTTACATAATTCACGTTGAATATGGATGAACTCCAAATGACAACCGAAGAGTGTAAACCACCTCTACACCAAAACCCCTCCATCCAGGAAATCGTCTTCTAAAACATTACACTATACACTTGCTAGGGTTCGATGACGAAATTCCACAAAGATGCAGTACGGACTTACACCCCTTAAACATACATTCCTATGATTTTCGTGAGAAAATCATACAACAACAACAACTATACAAATAGCCAAATAATATGCTCGACTCTGCTCTAGTTCACGTTAAAAATTGTGTTACACTATGATATCCAGCTAGTAAATTGGTCTACTCACACAAATAGGCATGAATGCAACGGGCTTTTGCCTATGGGACATCTCTAACTCCTCCTAAACATTGAAGAATGGTCCTTTAATAAACACACAATAACCTAACAGCAAGACCGAGTTTGTAACAAAAGGGATCTTCCATATCTGTAATAACAACGTCAAACATTGTACCAGAATGTAAGAAGACATAGAAAACACTGAAAAAAAAAGTAACAAAATCATTTCTGAATTAATGTTCTGCATTGTAGATACAAACGTAATATATCCTAATATTCCGATATTGTATAAATAACCAACAGGTTGTATTGAAGATGGAAACTGTACAGAGAACATACAAAACTGAAAGACACATACTAAAACTCTCGAGTTATAACAAAGAAAAAAGATAATTTCTCTACCAAACTCAAAACATACATTAAAAACCGTGACGAACGAGGAAAAAAGCATCTAACCAACCAAACAACTGACGTGAATATTATACCAGGACCCGCAGGCAACATACACTGAAACCTATAGTAAACTGTGTGGAATACTTCAACACGAACACGCTACAGTACATACAAAATCTGATGAAATCACTCTCCAACTAAGTCCAAAAACAGGGTTAGGTTAACATTTCTTTAACTAAAGTAACCACGGCCTAATCGTAACAGAATGTTATATATACATATAAAATCCCAAAAAGGATGCAGTAACCGACCAATTATGTCTGAAATAGTGTGCTACATGGAATATGCAAACCTAAAAGCTCCTAAAAAAATCCTATAACTGTATGAGATAACTATTCAAAATTCCAAAAAACACTAAAAATTCAACATATATCAACCGATCATTACTATGTATACATAACACGATATAATAACTTACAATAAATCCATATTGTACAGGTACTCTCGCTATTGGATTACCGCGTCAATGGAACACCGATATATCTGGTTCAAACCTGGATAATGCGTTATGGGGTAGATAGATTCTCGTAACGAAGCTGCTACATCAACCCGAAATACAAACATCAACTCGCAAGCTGCCAGACTAGTAAACCGTACTATTCTTATTGATATTATATACATATGAAATAAATAAATTTAAAATATACAAAACGTTGCCTAGAAGTCAATATCAGGCTGGTACCAAGCGTCCAACCTCTAACAACCCCACCAACCAACTTCCGAATTAGTAATTATACCCTAACTAGATAAGAATACAAACATATATGTACGGAAAAATATATAGAATTATAATCCAGACATAAAATATGCAACGATTCATACACTCAAACATGGCAAACATGCCCCGGAAATAACTGATAAGACCCTGAACAGAGAAGAGCTAACTCACCTAATTTGCCAAAGCGCATCCAACTTTTTGCACAGGAGGTCCTGTATCCCACCCCTCCAAAAATTGGTGAAACACTATTTCTACCAGAATCGAATAAATAACTAAAT
>SDVV010041847.1:0-10395 GCA_016164225.1 Gammarus roeselii | reverse complement strand
ACTAAACCGCTTAGCTGTAAATATTGTGTTGCGTTGCTGCCCGAGCTGTTATTGCCCGTGTAGCCACTGATCTTGTACTAATCTCGAAGATGCTACCTGTACGCACTAGGGTGCGTACATATCACACTTAATCTTCTAAAGGATAGGAAGCGGTGGTCCGTTTCGAGTAAGCGTTTTTTCTTTTGCGCACCAGCGTGCGTCTGACGTTGCTAAAACTTTCACTTTTTTCTAACGTTGAAAGCGTCGTTTTGTTTTTTCCTCGCACACTTTGGCGTGCGAGCCTGCTTCAATCAATGATCGTCGAGCCCTACGGGGGAGCCTATTATGACTCGCGTTGAGGCTCTGGTGGAAATGAGGCTCAAATCAAATCAAATCAAATCTGAATTATACGCAAATAAACGGAAGCCATCTATCATGCGGTCGGTTGATAAAATAAATCAAACAAGCATTGCCGTACAACATATATTTGACACATGAAATGGTTCCTGCTAGTTTTCCCCATCGCGCGCTTCCCATCACCGTCAAACCATGTCTGCTGTACCTATATCAGCGCCACACCATGTCTGCTGTAGCTATATCACCGTCACACCATGTCTGCTGTAGCTATATCACCGTCACACCATGTCTGCTGTAGCTATATCACCGTCACACCATGTCTGCTGTAGCTATATCACCGTCACACCATGTCTGCTGTAGCTATATCAGCGCCACACCGTGTCTGCTGTAGCTATATCAGCGCCACACCGTGTCTGTTTTATATCAGCGCCACAACATGTCTTCTATATCATCAGAGCACCCATTGATTGCTCTCAATAAATAATGGATGAACAGTTAGAATAAATAAATTAACAAACAAAACAACTTAATACTATCAATCAAGGGATACGATCTCCGACTGTTTTCTTGAAAAGAGACAGCACGTTAGAATGCAACGCTTGTTAGATGGTTCTTGCAAAGAGAGCACGTTAGAATGCAACGCTTGTTAGATGTTTCTTGCAGAGACAGCACGTTAGAATGCAACGCTTGTTAGAAATTCCTTGCAAAGAGACAGAACGTTAGAATGTAACGCTTGTTAGATGTTTCTTGCAGAGACAGCACGTTAGAATGCAACGCTTGTTAGATGTTTCTTGCAAAGAGACAGCACGTTAGAATGCAACGCTTGTTAGATGTTGTCATGTTCGGTAAATTGATATTGTTGAATTATTGTTGCTTGCTTAGCAAGCGTTTTTACGTGAATCTAATAAATAAATAGATAACTTCCTACCTGAAGAGTTAACGACAGATTCTAAGGGTAAATCAGATCCTTAAGTTGCGATGTGGAGAAAAATAGGATCGAAAAAAGAGATACCAACTTGCAAATGTGTTAACATAACAACTTCTTCCTGTAGCTCAACATGTGTTCGACCTTCCGGATGATCTGATTTATTTTATTAAAATATATACTAAGAATAGTAACAAATGGCATCAGTTGACAGAAAAGTTCAATTTAAGTTTCATCAATGGCTTTCTGACCACTCGGATCGTAACCCTTCCTACATAGTGCACTCAATACTCTTAAGGGAAATCCTAAGAAAGGATATTTTTCTTGTTTTACAAATCTATATTTTCGATGTAAGCCTTCAAGTATCTACTAACGTTAATTTGAAACGATTGTTGAAATGTGTCGGGTTACATTAGAAGTGTCAAATAATCAGGAGCTGATTTATCAATCTAGTTACAATTTACCATAGTTTCTTCTGACTAAAAGTATGCTCATTTTCTACGTCGGCGTTGTTTTCCAATAGGGGACTAAACATGATTTAAATGTGTTGACAGTTCTTGGGTACTGTATAACAACCCCAAGTGTGTTGCTTCAATGTTGGTCGCCGTGGAAGTGTGTTGCTTCAATGTTGGTCGCCGTGGTGCCAGTGTTGTTATCCTCTCTGTGGTGTCGACTCTCGAGGTTAACAACCCCAAGTGTGTTGCTTCAGTGTTGGTCGCCGTGGTGCTAGTGTTGTTATCCTCTCTGTGGTGTCGACTCTCGAGGTTAACAACCCCAAGTGAGTTGCTTCAGAGTTGGTCGCTGTGGTGCTAGTGTTGTTATCCTCTCTGTGGTGTCGACTCTCGAGGTTAACAACCCCAAGTGTGTTGCTTCAGTGTTGGTCGCCGTGGTGCTAGTGTTGTTATCCTCTCTGTGGTGTCGACTCTCGAGGTTGTCTCCTTCTGCCAGATGAACTACTGTCATTGCTCCGTCCCCCGTCGGTGAGGAAAGGGGGGGGACGTAGCGCCTGCGTCAGTAGAGGCGGGACCGCTTTATCGCTGGGGACCCATTGACTCCAGCAGTCTTTCGCTCGCCTCAAGCTGCAAACAAACGACTCGGTTGAGACAAGCACTCATTTTTACAAGAAAACAAAAATAATATATCAAGTTATTTGTAGTACTTCTACTACATTGTGATCTAATAAGTTGTAGATAAGAAAAGATGAGATGCTGTGGTAAAGGTCCCTCTGATACTCTTGAGACGCTGAGCAGCGGCAGCGATCAGTTTTTGATGGAGGGTCTGTGGAAGGGTGTCAAGCAAGGGCCTGCTCAATGCCTCGCACTGTTTGAGTCGGGGACCGCCTCTATGCCTCGCACCGTCAGTGTCTGGGACCTGCTCAATGCCTCGCACCGTCAGTGTCGGGGACTTGTTCAATGCCTCGCACCCTCAGTGTTGGGGATCTGCTTTATGCATCGCACCGTCAGTGCCGGGGACCTGCTCAGTGCCACGCACCATCAGTGTCGGGAACCTGCTTAGTGCCTCGCACCGTCAGTGTTGGGGACCTGCTCTATGCCTCACACCGCCAGTGTCGAGGACCTGCTCAATACCTCGCACCGTCAGTGTCGGGAACCTGCTTTATGCCTCGCACCATCAGTGTCGGGGACCTGCTTTATGCCTCGCACCATCAGTGTCGGGGACCTGCTCTATGCCTCGCGCCGTCAGTGTCGGGGACTTGTTCTATGCCTCGCTCCATCAGTGTCGTGGACCTGCTCAGTGCTTCGCACCGTCAGTGTCGGGGACCTGCTCTATGCCTAACACCATCAGTGTCGGCGACCTGCTCAGTGCCTCGCACCGTCAGTGTCGGAACCCTGCTCTATGCCTCACATCGTCAGTGTCGGGGACCTGCTCTATGTCTCAAACCGTCACTGTCGAGGACCTGCTCAATACCTCGCACCGTCAGTGTCGGGGACCTGCTCAATGCCTCGCACCGTCAGCGTCGGGGACCTGCTCTATGCCTTACACCGTCAGTGTAGGGGACCTGCTTTATGCCTCACACCATCAGTGTCGGGGACCTGCTTTATGCCTCACATCGTCAGTGTTGGGGACCTGCTCAATGCCTCACACCGTCAGTGTCGGGGACCTGCTCAATGCCTCACACCGTCAGTGTCGGGGACCTGCTCAATACATCACACCGTCGGTGTCGGGGACCTGCTCAATGCCTCACACCGTCAGTGTCGGGGACCTGCTCAATGCATCACACCGTCAATGTCAGCTCAACAACAATTTTAGCAACATGACCGCCTTCCTTCACTTGCTATAATAGCAACCAATTGCTATGACTAGGGCATTCTTTTCTCGCTTTAATGATCCATCTACTTGCTGTCACCTCATCCTGACCATGGCAACTACACTCTCCTATCCGTCGATATACCCATCCACTTGTTGGCTAATAACAAGGGATCCTGATAAACGGCCTTGCCACTGGCACTTCAAATCCCCGTCAGTCTGGAGGAACGGTCTCCTCAAAATTCACAATAAACAAGAAACACGGGCTTTGCGTGAAGCCTCAATACCTCGCCATTAGCGACTAGATACTCAAACACCATGAGACTAGAAACTCCTGCATCATAAGACTAGATACTCCGACACCATGAGACTAGAAACTCCTGCATCATGAGACTAGATGCTCCGTCACAATGAGACTAGAAACTCCTGCATCATGAGACTAGATGCTCCGACACCATGAGACTAGAAACTCCTACATCATGAGACTAGATACTCCGATACCATGAGACTAGGAACTCCTGCGTCATGAGGCTAGATACTTCGACACCATGAGACTAGAAACTTCTACATCATGAGACATGATACTCTAACACTATGAGGTCACTTGCTCTTCTTCATCATGAGACAAGATGCTCTGAAACCATGAGGCTACTTGCTCTACACCATGAGACTAGAAACTCCTACCCCAAATGACTAGACACTTATAAACGATGAGACTAAATACTCCTACACCAGTAGAATATATACTTCTTCCGGGTTGAGGACTAGATACCTCTACATCAAGAAACTAGATACTCCCACACCGGTCGACTGATACTCCCACACCACAATATGAGATACTTCAACATCATATATTTGGAGAGTACATATCCTACGGCACGAAATGAGATACTTTTACACCAAGAGACTAGATTCTTGTACAGCAGGAGACTAGGCACTACAACCCCAGGAGACTAAATACTGCAGCACAAAGAGACTTGCTACTCCTAGACTACGAGATCAGATACTCTATGAGTCTAGGTACTCCTTACCATTATAGTAGCCACTCATACCTCACGAGTCTAAATTCTCCTATACAACGAGACTAGATACTCCTACACCATGAAACTGTTGACTTCTCCACCACGATACTAGATATTCCTACTCCACGTAACTAGGTACTCCTACACCGCGAGACTAGCTACTCCTACACTACGAGACTAGCACTCCTACAGAACAAGACTGGATACTACTACACCATGAGACTAGCTACTCATTCACTTTGAGACTAGCTACTTCTACACCACGAGACTGGATACTTCGACACTACAAGACTAGATACCTCTGAAACATGAGATGAAATCCTCCTACATCAAGTGACTAGATGTTCTTACACCGTGAGACTAGATACTCCTACATCCGAAAAGTAACTAGAGAAGGAGACGGCCACATGTCAAGGATTCGAACTACTTTCCTGTGCGTAATAACAATTTGCATTTGCTCTAAAGAACTTGAGTGAACTGTTGTGCATCCCTGTGCAGCGAATAATACCTTTTCACAAATTTGGGTTTTGATGTCACCCGGCAACATGTTTGTTTATTTACTCCTTATCTTTTATATTCGTATTGAAGCAAGAAGACAATACGGAGTGTCACTCTGATGAGAGGCGCCACTCTTGCAGGACTCCTGCCTTCCTCTTAATATCTTCTGTGTGCTCTATCCAACAAACCCAGCAACTGAGCCACAACACAGGTTGATGCGTTTCACCTGTCCTTGAGCATCCGTTTCCGCTTGATCAATGTTTCAATGCCTTACATGTGGCCATTTTTTTTAGTTCGGATAACGCAAGCTGTGCATCCACCCCCATAGTGTTGACTGAGCCAGCCTTCACTCCTCATAAAAGCACCTGTTGTAATTAACGCTAGAGAGGTGAATCCTTCACTTCTACTGAAAAGGTTCTTGTTGAAACTCTCCACTTTGTAGTGCAATATATTCTGGAATAAGATATGATGTTGAAAGGATTCTAAAGTGTCCCTCTAAAGTAGGAACAAAAGTTGCGTAGTTTACACGACGTTAGGTAATGCAGATACTGCCTACAAAGCGGTATCATACGGTCACGGCGTGCGTGCTATTTTATTTGGCAGTATTTATTAGTGGCAGATGAGTAAAAAAAAAAGGAATGCCGAATTTATTTGTGTGCTGACAGGTTGATTGGATACTCCTTCGTGACAGGCTGAAAGTGGCTCCATTCGGTCCAGGTCGATTACTACGAGTCCAGGTTATCATGAACAATCGTTTGAATCCCCACTGCATGAACCTGGCAATCAAACACCTAACCCTTTGATCACACAGGGACACACACACTAGAAAGGACACAGCAGGTATTCATGACACAACAAGGTGGCTCAATAACAAACCACATAATAGACAACACGTTCCAGTATCGGCAGCGATGCCAGTCCTCGTTGCCAGTATTGGTCAAAATAATGTATTTAGATACCTTATTTCAATTACTTTGTCCAAGTTCATATCCTGAATATTGAACGAGACTTTTGATAAATGTACTTAGCTACGTAATGTTATCCAGCACTGCTCGCTGCACATCGCTGTCCATGTGACTCGCATCAAATGAGAGATGCGACCCTGCACCGGCATCCCGTCCCATCGTGTTCCTCTGACAGCAAATCGATACTGACAGCAGCAAAGTGGCCCACGGCTTGATCGGATTGCCTGCACTAGACCTCTAGCCTCCCAGTAGGTCAATTCTTTTTGCAGCCCACACACAGAGAATAATAACGAAATAAAAATCCTAACCTGCTCGATTAAAAAATCCCTAAGGTAATGAGTCATCATGAAAAATAACTGATGATTAATAATTATATTTAATTAAAGCATGAATTTTCTCAAAGAATATATGGAGCCTTCTCGATTAGTGCAATAACCTTCCCTATGTAATTGCGTCAGCGGGTAGGCCTGTTTTTCTCCATCCCACCACCGCCTCTGTTATGAGGCCCTCTCGCGACGCCGTCCATCCATCACCAGTCCCTCATTACTGTCCCCCTTAGCATGTCCTGACATGTCTTAGCTGCACTCACCAGAGCTTCGTCTGAGGGGCCCGCACTCTCTGATCTTTTGCCAAATCTGGGTGAAGAAAAGCACGAGTTACTCGCACGGTTGCATGCTCAACACATGTATTCTCAGGAATTGTGCGCGTGTTTTCACACATTGAAGACCGTCATGGAAAGACATGATGGAAGTAATACATTATGGGGAAAGGTTGTTGAGAAGAGAGGTTGTTAGGAGAGCGTCAGGGCACGATAATTTGAGGAATTGAATTACGATAGATTAATTGTTCGGGTTGCACCTCTGGTTTATCAGTTGCCAGGTCCTCGTTCAACTATAATACGTAAGTTTGTTTTATTTGATGATGGTTCAGTTTTAATTTAGTCGTGGACAAACTCTTCCCAATCACTCACGGACATAATTTTCCGAATCACCCACGGACTGACTCTTTCAAATCACTCACGGATAAACTCTTCCAAATTACCCACGGACCGTACTCCAAATCACTCACGGACAAACTCTATCAAATCACCCGCAGACAAAGTCTTCCCAATCACCCACGGCCGCTAGCAGCACCTAGCAAACTCAATTTTCGCGGTCATGATGAATAATGGTACTTTTAGTATCCATTTTTATGAGAATATTTTATCCCATGTACCGAGCATTTGTAAATCTAGGATTGGCAGATGTTCTGCACTCAGCACCTGCCGAGCATCTCGTCGTCGAGTTTGAATTCGGCGTTTGGCTTTGTTTGGCCTGTATCTCCTGTTTGGCTGAAGCGGGCAGCACTCAGACACTGGATGGTCTAGCCAACCAATCACATGTTGGATAAACGAATTAGAGCTTGCAGTACACGTGCTTATTTTTGCTTTTAAAATCATTACCGACCGCATGCAATGGTTGCAGTTACAAGACGAACGTTACATTGCTGGACTCTCTCCTTTCCAAGTATTGTTCCTCTGGCTGTTGTCTCATTCATGGAGATGAAGATGAAACGCCTTGGTGCCAGTTGAAAAAAGTAGTGAGTTGTTTCACTAAGATATTAATGTGTTCAGATATTATTTTTTGTGCTTTGAAATGACAACGTAGTTGCCCTTTCCTGGTGCTTGGAGGGACTAGCAATATAGTGAAATGTGGTGACCCAGCACCGTGGACTACCAGTCGATCTTTCCCCTGAGCATGTTTTAGTGCACTGCAATGTAGTAAGTAGGCATGAGACGGGCTGAGAAGTTTATTTGTAATACACCAGGTTTGCAGTGTTGCCAGCCTAACCTAGATGTGCTGACAGTTTCAAGGAGGCGAGCTGCTGCAAGGCTTCAACAGAGGTTGCCTCCTTCTGCAGGTTGCTGTGTTCCCATCATTCTAACTCAGTTATACGGTGGATTGGTCCTCCAATGCTTGGATTTTGACGGTGTTGATGTGTTAGTATTAATCACTTCGTGTGGTAAACGCTTCAAAATTGTTGGTATCCTGATTGAAAATCAATTTTCGGCAACTGATGTTCCGAAAAGTTTAAACTGTAGATTTTGTCAATTGTTTATATTTCTTTGAATGTCTATCAAAGAGCCCTTTGGGGCAGGCTTTAGGAAAATAATTATGATATTTAATGGTTTCTGTTACTTGGTGTTGATTTCATTTCATCTCGGTTTTATGCCCCTTTTAGGTGAAGGAACGAGAACTAGATTGAAAATCCTTTGTTAGATTTTAAAAGGGAAGAATACATTGAAAGCACAATGACCTAGTACTTGCAATGATCATTTCTTGATATAATGCCAAGAATTTTACTCGATTTCTTGTAGTAGCATCCACTTGACTTCACCGTTTGAGATAATTGGTTATTAATATTCCAAGATTTGGTTGCTGGTCCACTTCAATCAGGCGCTGTTCTGCTATCAAGTACTCGGATTTTTTATCGTCGATTCAAGTGTGCACAACTGTGTATTTCTGAACATCAAAGTTCAATTTCCCCCTGTCAGCCCAATCTATTAGATTATTCAGGTGACTTTGAAAAGATTTGCTGTCCTGTTCGCTTTTTGCTCTGTGGCACAGCTAGTTGTCGTTCGATGAATATGAATATCTTTTTGATGATGGTGCCGGGGTTGAGTCATTTATGAAGGTTATAAAGAGCAGGGGCCCTAGAACACTTCCCCAAGACACTCCAGGTGTAACTCTTGCCCACTGACTATTGCCTCCGGATTTCCTACGTAAACCATGATTAGGTCCTCCTTCTTAGTACTCAATTTCTTCACATGGTTAGTGTGTGTTTGTACTGTAGCACTGGGACAGTATAGCGCCTTCCTATTTGCCTTCCGTAGTTTTAACTCTTTCTCTTGGCGTTTAACATTATTGTTTCCTAGTAAAAAATATACGGTCGGAAACTCTACAGTGTAGTGTTTGCTAGTGAAAGAGTATTTAGTTTCGGTGCCGGTTTGCTGTTCTCTTCCTCCTGTGCTCCGAGTTCTGGCATGCAACCAGATACTTCTATCACACGCCCTTACTCCTGTGCTCCGAGTTCTGGCATGCAACCAGATACTTCCATCACACGCCTCCTGTTGCGATGACATGCCTTGGCCCTTCTGGGCTGACAGACGACTCTGCCATTTTACGCTCAGATGTAGTGACGGGTGTGAAGCGTTCGTACTATCTCCCAAACTTACTTTGTCAAAGGAGGAGCCAGTGGTGGATGTGTGGGGACTAGGGGAGTGTTGTTCAGTGAGGAATGTGTGTTGTTTGTGTGAGGCCGTTCTGGATTGCAGAAAGGGTGTTATGTGAGTTTGAAATAGATGTAGTGAGTCTGAAGCAGTTGAAGGTTGTTGGCGTGGTCCGGCGTAGGCTGGACCTCTGCTTGTGGGTAAACATTGAGATTTTCAGGCTGTGAGACTAGGGCTTCCCACCGCTGGCCTCCCCCACACCTGCCGGCAATCGCCTCAATGCATCTCCTCTGGAGTCTTTGGAAGTTTCCATTGGAACGTCTGAGGGCTGCGTGAAAGCGTCCGCAGACTTATTGACAAAGTTCTCCTAATTGCCTTGTCAATTGGCAAGCTACTCATCTGTAGCTTGACAATTTTTGCCACATAATTCAAGAACTTGGTCTCTGTTTCTATACTGCGAAGGTTAGAAATACATTTTCCATGTTTGTGCGTGATGTGGTCAGCTGCAAAGTGTTGTGCCCCAAGTATCATCTTGCGATCTGAGCATTGGTATTAATTGAGTACTTTTGGTCTGGAAATTTCTGGTCGTCTTGAGAAGGCTTGAGTAGGGTTACTGAGCTTGCTCCTATCACTCCAGGGGGTTAAATTTGTCCTGTGACCAGTTGACGTGCTGGCAGCGGATCAAAATCCTACCGGCTGCACTGCAGGAAGGTTTGCATTGAATGTATTGTATATTTCATATCATCAATTACTGTACACTTTTATCAATGAAATTAATTAACTACCACTGTTTCAAATTCATGTCAAAAAACTGTGACGCTCCGAACTTTACAAGTGTTTACAAGTGTAGGAAGACAACAACAGGCCTATTGGCCCAAACTAGGCTGCCTTTTGGTAGCAAGAGTGTTAGTTCTGGAGTAGAACGTCTAAGAGGCCTATTGGCCCAAACTAGGTTGCCTTATAGTGGCAAGAGAATTAGTTTTGAAGTAGAACGTCTAAGAGAGCTTCATGTGCCATTTCTAATTTATTTATAACAACAGGAAATGGAACGGTTTAGCTATTTATCGGCGATTTATGTAGAACTTATCGAGCCGCGACTTGAACGTTTCGATTGTATTGCTGTTTACAACCTCCGCTGGAAGTTTGTTCCATTCTTCGACAACTCTATACGTGAAG
>SDVV010041846.1:0-10395 GCA_016164225.1 Gammarus roeselii | reverse complement strand
ATCTTTTACAAGACCTTCATAGTAATGAAACTTATAACAAAGAAGCATTGATTGATATCATTCACTAAGAAGCTTCGTTCAGATATAATAGCGTAATACATTTCAATATTAAAATAAATTAAACATGTTGAAAGTCGCGTTTGTTTTTTGGTTTTAGACAAACCATAATTGAATTTTCTTTCATAAAAGGGCCCAATCTGGGCCCTTACCCAATCTTCTACAAGCCATGAGCCCAACAGTGGCGATAGGCAATTCGTGGAAAACAAGGAAATTTAGAGAAATATGGAATGGTTAGTTTCTGCTGTATTATTGATGCTTAAAGTAATTTGCTCTCTGGATTTAATTAATAAAATTTGTTTAAATTTAATTCAATAACAGGAATCGATACCAAGCTAGTTTCCTTGAGTGAAGAGTGCATTTATTTTGTTTTCATAGGCGTATCAAATGTTTTTTCTCGCGACTGTGCGAGTTTGTTCATTGGTGTTCCTTGAGCAAGTTTGTTCTTAGCACCGTTACCTGAGGGTGCTTCCGCTTCCTAGCACTAGCAGTATCCTAAGGATTGAACTAATTGTGTTGTTTGATTGGCTCCAGCGTTTCCCAGTTCTAAATTCAGAAATATGTGTTTTATGCTCTAGAAGATAAAATAATCTAACCCGTGTTTCGACATTGGTTTCAAAGTAAATTTTACCCTACCTCCAGAAATTTAGAAGTTTTTACTATAATTTTTTTATTATTTTCGGCATGAGCGTACCTTTTTTTCATTCTTTTTGTGATCATTATGATATGCATGATTTTCTGAAAAATCCTTTGCTAATTCTGTTTGTTCTCAGTCATTTTGTGTGACTAGCAATTCTGCAGATCAGTGTCGGGAGGTTAGAGGCAAGTCAATCGATCGTGTCTTGACTATACGACTTCTGTGACTTCCTGTCAGGAGAATGATGATTAATCTATTTATCGTGTCCTGACAACAGCTTATTGGAGAGCTATTAAGATTGACCTGGTAGGGGCCACATACTCTTATACGTATTTCAAGTAAGACCGTCATCTTTCAATAACGGTAGCGTAAATAATTCCAAGTACTGAATAATACTAAAACCCCTTAAACTGTCGTTGCGCAATCAATTCAACTTATAATAATTGGTATTCATTCCTCTCTCTCTCTGATCCCCAGAAGTGACTCATCCTATTTGGTTGCTGCTCAGCTGCTAACAATTGTTCTGAGTTGCATGAATATCCTGATTTTGTTCATCCAAGTTGTAATTGAAAGGTATTTTATCCGTTCAATAACATAGTCCACCACTTCTTAGTCCGTTTTATTTTAGTTTACCGTCATTGTATTCCATTATAGCTCTTGGCCTCCGAGACCACAAGGGTTATTGTCTTTGCCCGCGTCCGTCCGTCAAATCACAGCGCCAACTTTATAAACGCCAAGAAGTTTTTCTCTATTCCGATGTGATTAGTTCCCGCTTTAGAGAAGGTAATGCGCTGTAGTACCGCTGCAGGGAAGGTACTGCGCTGTGGTACCGCTGCAGGGAAGGTACTGCGCAGTAGTACAGCTGCAGGGAAGGTACTGCGCTGTAGTACCGCTGCAGGGAAGGTACTGCGCTGTAGTACCGCTGCAGGGAAGGTACTGCGCTGTAGTACCGCTGCAGGGAAGGAATTCCGCTGTAGTACAGCTGAAGGGAAGGTACTGCGATTGTGCTCGCTCATTCTGCTTTAGTCTCGTCTCTTTTATTGAGAACGTAGAACCAACCCAAGCTTTGAGTGACTCGAGCAGAGCAACTCGAAATCACTCGCCGCTGTCGCCTCGAGTATTGCCAGGAAAATGCGATTCCGGTTCTGTAAATTTTGTATGCGGGGCTGAAGATCCAATCTACACTCCGTGAATAGCTTCAGCTTGAGTCGTTAGCTTAAAAGTTAGATATTCTGTCATGAGCAATACCTCTGGGTTAGGAATTATATTGACATTATCAAATTGCAATTAATCATTTGATAATCATTCCTACTGTTCCTATTATTTACTGCCGATAGAATCTTAGTTCTGAGAGTAAATGTGCTCAAATCGCTAGCGCGTTTGGAGCCGGAATGACTCCAACCCTACAGAGTTTTGATATTAGGTTACTCTAAGGCATACCCGCTTGCTGTTTTTCTAATTCATACAGATTGAATTGTTGGTTTTAAGAATTCAGTAATTATAGTTCACTTGCTTCTGATTTTGTTATGTTCGTTATATTTTATTATTTTTCTCAATGTATATTCCTTGAGCTTGTTGGTCTTGTACGTTTGTCTTCCGCATACCAAACTTTGATCGTCTTCCGAACAGTTACCCTATCAGGAGATCAATCATAGTATTCTTAAGACTTCGTGAGGTTCAGCTGTATAGGTTGCCCTCTTCACATACGTGCAGTTACATCCTTAGATATATTCCTCGAAGAAGAGGAATCACGGAAAAGCATGGGACTCGAAGAGAACTGTGACAACTTTGAAGTTACTGTAGCGAATGAAAACTTGCTAATGATTGAATATTAAAAGAAATCTCTAATAATATTTTCCCGTTTGACATTTGAACTCATCGGGAATTTAATGAAATTATCCGTAAAGAAGGATTGTCCAGATTTAATACCGTAAGAAATTTCCATATGATGTTAAATCCCACGTGGTAAAAGTCTAGTTTGTTGTTTCAGTTATGGACTAGCTAACCATAAACGATCTTTCTTTCGCTACTGTAAGTGGGCGACATTTTTATACAAGCTATCACGTGGAAATTATTAAAAATAGTAAATAATAATTCAAAGCGCACATAAATAGATTTTATTAATTATTTTGCGACATTTCAAAAATAGGAATCGTGTAAGATTTGTCGAAATTACATTCCAAGCGACAGTTGCATCCTAATTAGTTTAGTGCTCCGCTAGGGACCTATTTGTAAGCAGACCCACATGGCAAGTCCAACTTCGACTCCAAATGAGACATATGCGTTTCATTTTCAATTCCAAGCAAAAACAAATAACTACCGCGATACATTTTATATTCTGAAGGGGACCTAATAAATTACTGCTTTTATTTAGATCGAAATGAAATTATCGACGCAGTATATTTCTTCCTGATAACGATGGAAGATGGACATAGATGTTTCCCCTACCTGTCATAAATGTATTGTGAACTCAAAAATACAATAGTTATTCATAAAGTATACGTCGTACATCTAGGAACGTAATAATGTGATGGATCATCCCTGCTTCCTCATGGTATGAAATATGTGAATAAAATGTTTGTTCATTACGATAAGCATTACATGGGATTGCAGAGAAGAGAATATTTGTATTTAGGAAACAAAATAGAAATAAATATATTCTACCAGCTTTCAACTAACCCAAATTATAGTGAATTTGCGCAATGTTAATGCAGTGTCGAACACCGCTGTTGAGGCAGAATGGTAGGAACCAAAAGCAATTACCCTCGGGCCAAATCTATGACGTTTCTAGCTTGTAAAGCCATGTGACTATCCTATCACACGACAGCCACATAATTGCCTTGCCCAATATAGTGGGGCGAGAGCACACAAAATTATTCCCCGAATAGTTATGGCTGAGAAGAGTATGCAAATAATGTGTTACTCTCGCACTCATGCCCCAATAGTGCCTTGGGGCGAGCGTGAACCTAACGGCCAATAGGACGATAGGACGTGATCTCGACCGTCCGCTGACGCCACGACTATTGGGAGTTATTGTGCCTGCGCATTCCTCCTTTGATCACCGAGCAGAGGAATGGTAACCTGGCACACAGCAGATAGTTTTGGTTGGGTGCCGACCTGTGTCAGGTGGTGTGCGTTTCGAGCGAGTAGAGGGATGGTGGCCTGGCAAACAGCAGACAGTTTTGGTTGGGGGACTGAGCTGTGTCAGAATGGGGCGTATTCCGGGCGAGTAGAAGGATGGAGGGCTGGCACACAGCAGACAGTTTTGGTTGGGGACTGAGCTGTGTCAGGTGGTGTGCGTTTCGAGCGAGTAGAGGGATGGTGGCCTGGCAAACAGCAGACAGTTTTGGTTGGGAGGCCGAGCTGTGTCAGGTGGTCTGTGTGTTCCGAGCGAGTAGAAGGATGGTGGCTTGGCAAACAGCAGACAACTTTGGATTTGTGCCGAGTTGTGTTAGGTGGTGTGTGTGTTCCGAGCGAGTAGAGGGATGGTGGTCTGGCACACAGCAGACAATTTTGGTTGGGTGCTGAGCTGTGTCAGGGTGGTGTGTGGGTTCCGAGCGAGTGGAGGGATGGTGGCCTGGCAAACGGCAGACAGTTTTGGTTGGGGGCCGAGCTGTGTCAGGGTGGTGGGGGTTCCGGGTGGTTCCTGTCATACAGCAGACAGTTTTGGTTGTGAGCGGAGCTGTGTCAGGGTAAACGATAGAATATTTTTTCTGTGATCAGAGTGGCGGGGTGGGTGGGTCAAGTTATGTGTGTTATGATTAGCCTCCGCTAGCAGATATATATGACATAATGTCTACCCAGACATTACCGTAAAGCTTGAATCTTTTGCACTGCCCGAGAAGCAGTGTAGACCTGTTAGCCCTAGCTTAAGTTACACGATGAAATCCCTTGCCTTGCATATTTTCTATTCCCCTTCAAAGTGTTTCTTTTAGCAAACGACAGTTGGTCCTCATATTGCATTACATGACCAGAAAACGTTGACAAGTGTAAGTCATTTGAGTCATCCTGCTAAAATCAACGAGTCATCAGCTGGTGGACGGAATACAATAACAAAGAGGGGCCGTGTTTCACTCTCATAGCCCAGGGTTATTTTAAATTGTAAAAAAGATGGAAGGAGACAATAAAATTCGTTAACGGCCTGAGTTGTTTGTTTGCCAACGAGGGTCATGAATCTAAAATAACACGCCCCCTCAGATCGACCAAATGGTAGAGTGGTTCCCCTATTGGAGGATCATTTCATATACATATAAGCAAGGCTCTCCCATATCTCTTAGAAGTTGAGGGGAAAATTGAATGGGACCTCACATTTCGTAACAAAACAGCTTGGGAGGAGGTAAGCCCGATTAGAACAGCGATTGAACACTCTGTGAGATACTTTGCTAGTATTAAACTTTCATAGTTAGATGCGTGCAATATTCCCTTCAGCGTTTATATGCGTTCCGTAGGTTGTTGTTAACTGAGTGATACTATGCTAGATAATAGTAGTATACTTTCATACTTAGATGTGTGTAATAGTTCCTCAGAATTTATGCCTTTTTTTGTATTTTCCTACAGGGTGGGCTTTTCTTCTTTCTGCTGTTTACCCCTTGTCTCTTTTTTGCTGTTCTTGTTGTTCTTCTCCTTATATATTTTTCTCATATATACACTGTTAATATCATAATTATTGAGCATGCTCGTTTTAGAGTTACCCTGTTGACCTGTTACCTGCTCATAACTCAAAATAATATAATACAAATCACTTGTTATCATTTGAACCTGCTCCACCTTTAAAGTATTTTAACAGCTGTAAATAAAAGCTTATAACCTGCGCACAGATAAATAAACTTCCCCAAAACCAGCAGACAGATAGATCAAATTCAAAGTGACTGATGGTTACTAATTCAATAAGTTCCAATGCGATTTTTACGCATGTCATGTTTCAACTTGCTGCTGAACGAAATAAAACCATGCATCACATTTAGCGATGTTGCTCAGGAAGATAGGTTTCAAATTAATATTGTAGGAGATGGGGCCATTTGGCGAATGGATCCAAATTGATTGAAAAATATAAATACTTGCTTTAGCAAGAGCGCGCGCGTGTTGTAGTTGATTGTTTTTGCTAAATGCGAAATGAATTGTTGGTACTGTATCTGTTTATTAATGATTGGTGGGTTGAGTTTAGACACAGAAAAACACACATTTTACTTGATTATAGATTAAAAAGAAGTGGTAGCCTATTCTCCTTTTAGTGATTCAGATCTAAATATCCTCGTCTAGTAAGCCAAATAAAATTTCATCACAAATGCTAGGTGCTCGACATGACTTCTGATATATCTCTAGTTTGGACATTTTTTCCCGTTCTTAAGTTCCGTGTCGCAAGCTGGTTACTTAAGACGGAAGGAGGTGGAAGTGAAGAAGCATTTCCGACGGTGTTTCCTGATTTCGGGCAACTAGGTAATAAATACAACCGAGTTATTGACTAATGCTCAAGCATCATTGTTAGCGGAATCAATTCAAAATCAAATAAGATCTTTCTTTCCTACCCAGGTCAAGTAATATCGAAAAGGATTCGAACGACGTGGTCATGCTCAATTATAACCTGAAAGAAGGAAACAATAGATATTATTAAGTAAATACTTACAATACACCATTCTTTAAAACTTGTTGCGAGTAATCGACAATATATATTTTCAGCTTGGTGAAAGAAGGGCCACTATTATTACTAATATGGTGACGTGTGAACTGAAGTGAAGGGTAGATAAACTGGTACTTAGTCGGAAGATTAATGATCCAAGTCTAAGTACATAACTGCTTGGGTCCAAATACACAATCCTCCCTGTTATTTGACAGCTGGGAAATCTTGAATTCAATAACTAGAAGTTTGTTCACTAATGTGTCGAGAAAGATTCCTACGAACGCATTTTATGAGATTTAAATAATGCTCAACGGTATTGAAATCCATGATGCAACAGCACAGTTGAAATAGATGTGTAATATATTCTAAAAATAATGTCAGTTATTCGAGGGAAAGTAGTATGGAAAAATTGTTTATTCTTTTATCAATGATACATAGAAACGAGTTACAACGCTTGGAATATGATCGATCCACTTGTAAAAAGTAATTCTTAACTGTGAGGTGCCTAGTCACCTCACCCTGCGGTACCAGGCGTATTGCAGAGGACAGGACTTGAACACCCAACTGCTGCACTGAGACTAGTACTTTTCAATAGCACCCTTGCCACTGGACGCGATAAAGGGACGATAGGAAAGGCTGCCACTTCACATTTCCCTGCGTTCTTTGAGGTGACTGTGAAACTTCCCCAATAAAGACCGCTCAAATGCAATGCGTTCCGTTAGACGCTGCATTTGTGGTTGTCTTTGAATTCTACAGTGAAGAAATATGAGTATTTCGTCGAGGATGAGAGCGATGTTCGCTTGCTTGACATGAGTATTATTCATTGAAAGATCACAGTTTAATATAATTATCATATTTGCAGTAGGTGATTAGATTCATCAATATCGTTGTGGTGAATTCTGGTAAACTCGCGGAATTCAAAAAACGGTCGACCGTTACCACATCACAACAGCAAAGCAAACATCCCGAGTCCCGACGCCCTCGCCGAGGCTGGCGGCGGCGTTGTTGCGGTGAGAGAGCAAAACCTTCAGCCGACGGACTGGTCCCTGACGACATCAACAGAGACAAAATTAGTCATAATTTGAAGCTATAGATCTCTTCCAATTATTGTATCAAATCATCTGCTGAATATTGGACGAAAAATTGAGGAAAAGTACATAAATCGCCATCGCTCCCACCTCTGACCTCGTGAGGAGATGAACACAATAACACGGTACTATTGACTAGTATCTTGTCAGCGCTGATGGATGCGGTTGTGACGGTCAACGTCGTTGCTATTTCTGCTAATGACTTAATATATCATCAATACAAAACGGAGTCATTTTTTTCAATATATTCAGCGTTTAAGGTTTACGACATCGATACGGTTTAAAAAACGGAGGACAACTCCTGGCTGAACGGTATAATATATAAGTAAGGTACCTTCATTTGTATGTAATAATATACCTGCAAAAACTTAAAAAAAAAGTTATGAATGCATTGCTACAACGTAACCGGAACATTTTCAAAATTATCTGCTACCTCTAATGACATTGCCAAACTTGCTTGGATATTATCATACAAGAGAACTCCTCTACTTAACTGATCCCTACCCGTCGAAGATTAATTCCTACTCAAAAAACTCTTTGTTCTGACGCGGTGGGAACAAGGAGTTTTTTTCCATAATTATCAACAGCTCTCGCCTAAAAATGAGATGTGATCAGAACACCGAACAAATAATAGCGACAGAAGCTGATGTTCTGGAATGTGGTCTCTAACTATTTGCAATGACTCTCTTTAATGCAGGTGGGGGATAATTTAAATCATAAAAGAAACCTGTATACAGGCTTCTCGAATTTCTTTTAAAATTTCAAAGGTTTTGACAGGTGATTGGAACAGTGTAAACATTCTGTTAGGGATAGAGATTAAATTAGATAAGGAGGACCCATGCATCTCTCTGGTGCTCTGGCGCGAGTCTTTGTCAGCTGATGGACGGGATGTAGTAACCTTGTGTATTAATGCATCGTACATGTTAATAGGAACTCGTGTTTAAAACAACTCATGTTAATACACGCAACGTCTGTCTAGTTGTGTGACAACATACTAAATGAATTAGTTAATTGGATCGCTAAACGCATAGATAGGAAAAGAATGGGAATAAACAGTCCTAAATAATTTACCAAATCATGATTCTATTGATTAGACTGAGGGGTTTAAAACGACAGTGTATCAAATCAAACTTTAATTCTCAAAATCAGAAATAAATCATATATTATTCTGTGATCCTTATTATTGGTGTCTCAAACATATAAAGTGCAAGATGATATATTTGTGCCAGATCACGTCGCTTTCCTATCATTTGCTTTTGGAAATTGAACATCAAAACAAAGGTTTGTCAACAGAAAAATGTTGCATTCAACGTTAGATTTTTTTTTAATTTGAAGGTGACACTTAACGGTTAGCTTAGTGATGTTCTCCGATATTTTTTTCCAAAGTTTCCTCCTGCACGGCCTGAAAATGAGACGAACAATATTACGAAGCTCCACGCAATTAATGTTAATTGCTCTGCCCACGAGCGCCATCTGGCCGACTATGCTGGACCCATATGGAGCATTTGCTGCCGTGACGGAGCAAATTACAATGAGGCACAGCTGCCAAATGTCTGACATGCTCTTTGCTAGCACCGAAACGCATTCCTAGCCTTCCTCTGTCGGAAGAATGTCTTTCAAATGCCAGCCATGCTTCAAGCTATGCAGCTGAACACATTCATCGTCCCAGTGTCTGAGAACAGCTTTCAAATGCCAGCCATGTTTCCCACAAGCACCAAACCACCTTCTACTTCCCTCTGTCTATTCCCTCTATGAGTCTGTTCTCGTCAGTTCCAATCGTTGCTTTCATTAAGAGTCAGGCATATTGCAAGAAACATTTCCGACGAGATCAATATAAGCTAGTAGTTGAAGGCCGCAGGACTTTGATCCCCCTTACAGAGCTCTCTGGATCAACGGTCGTGTATTCTCACCCTCAAACTGTTCAGGATCGCTCAAGTGCTATGCTGGCGTCGGCTGCCGTTTGTTTTTGGCGTGATTGGCGGCTGCCGGCTCGTTGGCGGACGTCTGGAGGCCCGTCAGGGGACGTCTGGAGGCCCGTCAGGGGACGTCTGGAGGCCCGTAAGGGGGCGTCTGGAGGCCCGTCAGGGGACGTCTGGAGGCCCGTTAGGAGACGTTTGGACGCCCGTCATGGGTTATCTGGAGAACTGTCAAGAGACGTCAGGAACCAAGCGGGGGACAACTATGCCGACAATTGTACGCACTATTCTCTACTTTATCTGACGCTTGTTCAGAATATTATTGTCGCCAAACTGCTTTCCATGACTACTTGTTCATTTTAAATTAAATGGAAGCCATTTTCACACCAGTAAGGTAAAATTAGATAGAAGGATAGAAGTTAACATCTCAAATTCAACAATTTATTTAAATTTACAGTAATCATTTAGAATTTCAACCCTTCTGTTGACCCTCAAATTGAGACAGTACACGCATAATCTGTGACAACCATTCGATCGGAGTTATTATACAATAAAGGCTTTCATTTACGATAACATTCAGGAAAAAATCAATTTGTACGAATGACAATTTTAGCTTCCATAACATCTCATATTACAGAGTTTGGTCTTTCGCATCTCAATAATTAATGTGTTGGCCAAATGCATTATACTTGACATGGGAAATGAATTTACGAGGGCTATTCGTAAATTTTCTGTCTGCATTACATGCAGTTTTCGCATCATTTCTACGACACGAGCCTGTCTCCGTCAGGTGGAAACTTAGTTCGAAATTTTGTACGATGTCTCAAGATGAAATAAAAGTGCTTCAAGAAGGGGAAATTAAACAGAGACGGTCTACAATAGTCTGCAGCTGCTTGAATTTTAGAATCCCGAGCATGTTGGGCGTTTTGCATGTTTTTTCCAGTTTCTTGAAAACCTTATTGACTGAAACGTCAGGAGGAAAAGTTGAGAGATTTGAAGGCAGAAAGAAAGTTGGCTATTAATTAGAAAATATATGAATAATGTACGAAAAAAATGAGCGTTGAATCATTTTACTAAGGT
>SDVV010041845.1:0-10395 GCA_016164225.1 Gammarus roeselii | reverse complement strand
ATCACTCACTGGGGCGGTACTGTCGTGGGGGGTTTGGAGGCTCATCATGACTGGATCACTCACTGGGGCGGTACTGTCGTGGCAGGTTTGGAGGCTCATCATGACTGGATCACTCACTGGGGCGGTACTGTTGTGGCGGGTTTGGAGGCTCATCATGACTGGATCACTCACTGTGGCGGTACTGTCGTGGCGGGTTTGGAGGCTCATCATGACTGGATCACTCACTGAGGCGGTACTGTCGTGGCGGGTTTGGAGGCTCATCATGACTGCATCACTCACTGGGGCGATAGTTGTTCAGAGCCTACCTGAGATTCTATATGAATATATAGTTTCCCAATCACATATTTAGCGTATTATTTATAAAGAGGCATAATGTTTTTACGAGTAATTCTTCATATATGCTGAATTTGTGTTCTGCAATTTCATTTGTAATTATTTCATCGAGTGATAATGTCACATTTTCGAAATTAATTTCATCATTCACCCTCACGGCACAGTTTTATTCAAACTCAATATTTTTTACATGTGTCGTAACAAATTACTACTTGTGTATCCGACATTTTTGCCTTTTACCAGTTAATCTCCACAACCTCAAATATTATAGGACGAAAATGTTTTCATCCTAATTCTGACCTTAAAGATCAGTACTCAGCTATGTACTAGCACTATGTACTAGCACTATGTACTAGCACTATTTACTGACACTATGTACAAGCACTATGTACTGGCACTATGTACCAGCACTATGTACTAGCACTATGTACTAGCACTATGTACTAGCACTATGTACTAGCACTATGTACTAGCACTATGTACTAGCACTATGTACTAGCACTATGTACTAGCACTATGTACTAGCACTATGCACCAGCACTGTGTTCTAGCACTATGTTCTAGCACTATGTACTAGCACTATGTACTAGCACTAGTTATGCACATTCTGAATAATTTTGGATCATCACCAGACACATTCTTTAGCACAAAAACTACATTCTTTATACCCAACGTTTTCTAGCATTGCCATGTATTTATAGCTATACAGAGGGCATGACGCCGAGGAGAGATGTTCACATTGCAAAGGCTAGGGGAGATCGGATTTCAGGTTCAATGGCGACCATGAGAACAAAATGCAGCGGAGCAGCTTCCTCGGTTTCATGGCTTTGGGCATCAGTATTGCCGGCCAGAAACAGTAAATAATTGCAATTTTCCTGTTACTTTGTCCAATCTCCACGAGGTGGACGTGTACAACATTCCATGAATATGTAATTAGATACAGGGCCTCGTCCTGTTCGGGGCAGGAGTAAATTGTGTGCCATGAATGGTGGTCGGGAGCAAGAAAACATGAAGGCTTCTGCTTGGAGTTGATGACCGTCGAGAGAGTCTACTTCTGCACTGGAGCGGCACTGCTAATTCAAGCTTTGAGTTGCCCCGGGCGGTGCTTTGAATAAAGTGAGACCCTGCATGTTGGAGTTCTGTGTACAAACTTCGAACGTTTTTGTAGAACAGAGGTTGTAACGCAGCAAATCTGTAACACACTATTCATGATAGCAAAACTCGGATATGACCGGACCATATGCATGAGAGTGATTCTTATAACGTGTCACAAAGTATTTGAAGGTGGCTATTTTTTCTATGGAATATATATCAATTTTTTTTTTGTAACCGGATTACCAGATTTGTTAAAACTGTACCTTAGATTGTGTGTGCATTCTATATATTAAAGACATACTTTCAAAATTATACATATTTTCTTTTCTTTTTCTATCGCTACATCTCACCTTGTCCAGAAATTCATTCACAAAACAATATCCATTCTCCTCCTACCCCTCAGCCGGTGTCAAATAGTTTAATCTTGTGAAATAATATTAGTTGACACAATATAACGCAATATATACCTATTAAATCCATTATATTCTAGTTAAATCCACATTCTGAACTGATAACGCGCGTCATAAATTACGCCATCCTTTAGAAGGTCATAAGTATACCCGCAGTAACAAATAATATATTGACTATGTTTTATTTCCCGTGCTGTGTCGTGTAGTGTCTATTGGAAGAACAGAATTATGGGGAGGCGTATAGAAAAGTATATAAATAGTAGTACAGACAACTGAATTGAAGTAAAACTCAACAAATACTATGCGAAATAATTGTTAAAGTACACTCATCAATCAATTCCAGCTACGCTTGGAAATTACTCACATTCCTGGATGAGCGACTCTCACGCCTCTTTTCAACTTGCTGAATACATGTTTGTGAGAATTTGTAGAATTTAGTCCATTAACGACTTTTCATTCGCTACCTTAGGCATAATAAGGAAGAAAACAATCGTTAATGTTTTTAATGTCACGAAGAAACAATAATGTGTTGATGAACAAGCAGCACAACTCGATGTTGACTTTTACCGCAGCAGTTATAATTAATCAAGGCTTATCAATTAGTTCTGATGATCGTAAATTATTCAGTTTATATTTAGCGCGAAAAATTGTTAGTCTAGATTCTTGCGACACCAAACTTGATGGTAATTTTGTACCCGCTTTTTTCATTCCTTCGTAAGAATAAAGTTCCTTAACTTTGTCCTCCTTTCCCTAGGGTGCGTCCCTCTGAACAGGTATCCTCCAGTCAAAGTTTGTGACCTCTGAACAGGTATCCTCCAGTCAAAGTTTGTGACCTCTGAACAGGTATCCTCCAGTCAAAGTTTGTGACCTCTGAACAGGTATCCTCCAGTCAAAGTTTGTGATCACTGGCATGACATTCGAGATAAAGTCACAGATCCTGGTCCATCTGCTGTAGGGGGGGGTAAGGATTACATCGTAGTCGTGGTTCATCGAAAGCTAACAAGTAACCGGGCATGCACCGACTGCCTGTGGATGTATTGAAGTGGTGACCTTCTGAAAAGATGGTGCATCTTGTATTTGCCTGTACTTGAAGATTTCAGGCACGTAAAGAATAGGAAGGGTTGATGGTTCCGCGACCTCTGAAGTGATGACGTCATGAGTCACGTTTTATAAATCTCTACTAGAATTTTTTCAACAGTGTTTTAACAAATGACCAATGGATTGAGTTTATTGACAAGCCACATGGTTCTGTAGAGACCATTTATTGCTCTTTCAATGACCATATACTGCCAAAACATTAACCCTTCATTCACCTTCCATCCACTGACCTTGTTTCACCTGTGCACTGAATCTGCATTTATCCATTGTTGATCATGCTTTGATGACCCTGAATCGATCCAACAAAACACTACAGTGATTTGGCACGACCCTCATCTAACACTTGCACTTCCGTTTTGTACGTGTGCTAAATTTCTACTCAAACTAATCCTTGTATTCACCTCTATATTGACCCACTGTACCCTCCTACTTTCTCGGTGCCCAAAGGGGAGAGGCAGGTGTGCCCAGTCTCATGCCCGTCCCATCTCTTCCAACGTTATTGGGAGAACAGGCTCTGCGCGATATAAAGGAGTCTTCTATTCTCCTGCGCGCAAGGAAAGCGCACTGTTACTTGACCCACTTAGACGGTCCTGACTTCGTAGACTATGTCCCATATAATAGTCCGGACTGTCGTAGGGCTTGCTTGTGTCGTATAGGGTCAGGTCTTAGACGGTCCTGACTTCGTAGACTATGTCCCATATAATAGTCCGGACTGTCGTAGGGCTTGCCTGTGTCGTATAGGGTCAGGTCTTAGACGATCCTGACTTCGTAGTCTATGTCCCATATAATATTCCGGACTGTCGTAGGGCTTGCCTGTGTCGTATAGGGTCAGGTCTTAGACGATCCTGACTTCGTAGAATATGTCCCATATAATAGTCCGGACTGTCGTAGGGCTTGCTTGTGTCGTATAGGGTCAGGTCTTAGACGATCCTGACTTCGTAGACTATGTCCCATGTAATAGTCCGAACTGTCGTAGGGCTTGCTTGTGTCGTATAGGGTCAGGTCTTAGACGATCCTGACTTCGTAGACTATGTCCCATATAATAGTCCGGACTGTCGTAGGGCTTGCCAGTGTCGTATAGGGTCAGGTCTTAGACGATCCTGACTTCGTAGACCATGTCCCATATAATAGTCCGGACTGTCATAGGGCTTGCCTGTGTCGTATAGGGTCAGGTCTTAGTCGAAGATCTTATCATGGTCGTAGGCGTTTCCTTAATCGTAGATCCCCCATGGCAATCCTAGGAGTAGGAGGACTTTCCTTCGTCGTTGGTCTGTTTTTAGTTGTAGGTGTTGCCTTAGTCGTTGGTCTGTTCAGTTCTGTAGGTCTTGCCCTTGTCATTGGTCTGTATTATTTTGTATGTCTTGTGTTATTTGTAAATGTTCTTCAAGTCGTTGACGAGGATCGCGTGTTCGCTTACGATAAAAATCCTAATATCTTCCCTGAGTAAATCCTGACTAAGTTGACAAGTGTTGACGGTCTTGCCTTCTTGGTTGACGACGATCATGCTTTCATTGACGACGATGATCTTCCTCATCTGTTGGTGATGATGTTTTCTTAATGACGATGAGAACCTAGCCCTACGTCCTACCTCAATTGGTTGCCTCCTATAAAGCATTGAATTGTGTTCTTGTCGAGTTCTGAAGAAACATGAGGCGGGATAAGATTTTATTGATTTATTGTGGCTATCACGATTAAATTATCTGGCGCATAGAAACGGTTATAAAAGAAAGTGCTTTAAGTACACTGGCATCGGATCAAAACAATCCTGACCTCATTAGGAAGAGCTGCTCTGCATAGCATTGACATTCCTGTATTCAACTTGAAGCGAGTTGCACTGACGAAAAATATAACCTCGAAGCTCGTCATTTATGTATCCTTCTTTGATAGGGGTTTCCTGTGCAATGGCCACATTGCTGAAATGGGTCTTATTTTTTCTTTATTTGTGACGTGAAGATCAGTTTGGATTGCATAGCCACAACAATGCATGACCTCGCTTGGTTTAGAACCTTGTAATGTGAGTAGCTTACACACTCACCCTGTTATTTTCCATGAATCAATCGCGGTGGAAATAAAGTATAAATTCAGATCAATTGTGAAGAATGTTGATAGTTACATAGATTAAATTTTACTTCGTGACAATCATAACAGTAAGATTGGAATGTTCGAAATAACGTGTTATAATAAGATAAGAAATATGTTGTATAACATATAGCGTGTAATAAGATAAGAAATGGGAATATAGCATATAACGTGTAATAAGATAAGAAATGGGTTATATAGCATATAGCGTCATTTGAGATAAGAAATGGGTTATATAGCATATAGCGTGTAATAACATGATAAATGGGTTATATAGCATATACCGTGTGATAACATAAGAAATGGGTTATATAGCATGTAACGTGTAATAAGGTAAGAAATGGGTTATATAGCATATAGCGTGTAATAAGTTAAGAAATGGGTTATATAGCATATAGCGTGTTATAAGATAAGAAATTGGTTATATAGCATATAGCGTGTAATAAGATAAGCAAGGGGTTTTATAGCATATAGCGTGGAATATGATAAGAAATGGGTTATATAGCATAAAGCGTGTTATAAAATAAGAAATAGGTTATATTGCATTTAGCATGTAATAAGATGAGAAATGGGTTATATCCATATAGCGTGTAATAAGATAAGAAATGGGTTTTATAGCATATAGCGTGTAATAAGGTAAGAAATGGATTATATAAACTTCAACTGAGACCTACCAATGTACAAGTTCTATATTGAATTCCAGAACAGTCACAGGTCACCCACCATCCAACTCAGCACCTTCTGGCCAAGGGTAAACAGCGAGAGCATCCTTCCCCCCCCCCCCCAGGCACAACAAAACAATGCTATCGCTGTGCAGCATCCTTCCCCTCTACAACAAAACAGTGCTCCCCCTGTGCAGCATCCTTCTCTCCTGCAACAAAACAATGCTACGGATGGAACCCCAGCCACGCGGTAGAGGGTCGACTGCCAATCAGCCGACACCCAGCATGCAGGCTGTTATGGCTATTATCAAGGTTTGAAGGAATACACTAACAATCACTTCCACTAAACAATACAAACTGGAAATAAATGAACTAGATTAATTACGTGTCACAGACAAATCTCAGTCAGACAAGAGCAGTCGGATGCAAAATCAGGAAAACGATGAGTGAGAGACTTGTCAAATTATTACATCGTGACACTGGGTGTAATTTGGGTTTCATTAATTGGGTATCCTAGCCTTACATTGGCATGCAGTCATGCTTTGCATGGGGGGGGAAATCAAGCCTTGCTTTGTAACGCATTCAAGCCTTGCATGGGAATGCATTCAAGCCTTGCATGGTATTGCATTCAAGCCTTGCTTGGTGATGCATTCAAGCCATGCTTGTGGATGCATTCAAGCCTTGCATGGTAATGCATTCAAGCCTTGCATGGTAATGCATTCAAGCCTTGCTTGGTGATGCATTCAAGCCTTGCAAGGTAATGCATTCAAGCCTTGCTTGGTGATGCATTCAAGCCTTGTTTGGTAATGCATTCAAGCCTTGCTGGGGTGTTGCATTTAAGCCTTGTATGGTAATGCATTCAAGCCTTGCTTGGTGATGCATTCAAGCCTTGTTTGGTAATGCATTCAAGCCTTGCTTGGTAATGCATTCAGGTCTTGCTTGATGATGCATTCAAGCCTTGCTTGGTAATGCATTTAAGCCTTGCTTGATGATGCATTCAAGCCTTGCATGGGAATGCATTCAAACCTTACTTGGGGATGCATTCTAGCAATGCATGGGAATGCATCCAATCCCTGCTTGGGGATGCATTCAAGCCTTGCTTGGTAATGCATTTAAGCCTTGCTTGGTAATGCATTCAATCCTTGCTTGATGATGCATTTAAGCCTTGCTTGGTAATGCATTCAAGCCTTACTTGGGGATGCATTCTAGCAATGCATGGGAATGCATACAATCTTTATGTACGGAATAGCATTGAATCCTACGGGCAAGATTAGTTCCACTTCTTCGTTCTAGTGAGAAGCTAATGATGTGAAGACGGAGAGTCGGCGTATAAACAGATATATGAATAATTCGAAGAAATCTGCATAGAAAGTTTAGTTTGGTCCCCTCTGGGGATAAAATATTCGATACCTAACATGGACTCAACAAAAACACGTGACGATTGAATAACTCTTGATCGCCTCAGGATTAACAGCTCGAGGATGTCCTTGCTTACCAAAAGGCATTTCCGACGATTGCAGCCCAGTATCATTTCTGATGATTGCAACCCAGCATCTTTTCTGATGATTACAACCCGGCATCAATAATTAAGATGGTGATGCCCAGCATCATTTCTAATTTTAGATAACCCAGTATAATTCCTGATGATAGCAACCCAGTATTAATTCCGATGATAGCAGCCCAGCATTCGTTCTGATGATAGCAACCCAGCATAATTTCTAATGAAAGTAACTCAGCATAAATATTGCTGGTTTCTCTTCTCTAATTGGCTTTGCTGCGGTGGCGTCCAGCCCCAGGGAAGTGTACATAATTTTTAGTTAATCTGAACGCATTTTTTCGTGGGTACATCAGATGGGATACCAGTTACCAGTGAGAAAAGACTATGGAAATATGATAAGTTAAAAAAACTGAAAAACAATTGTCGGATAGAAGTTGATAAAGTGATTTTTTTGCTCAATAGATGGAAGGAACAACGGTAGCTTTAAATATTTTTGCTATAAAATGAACATTGAACCCATGAGTTCTGCAGCAGACGTTCTTGAACACTCATGTGTTCGGGAATATAGGTTTATTAATGTTACTATCATTATTATTATTATTATTATTATTAATATTATTATTATCATTATTTTTTTTTTTTTTATTATTATTATTATTAAAACATTTATTTCCATCGTCTGGCAATGAGTTTTAAATTAAAAAAAAAATGAATAAGTTCTTGAACATAAGACAGGACACTTCATCACCAACTACGCTACTTGAATTAACGAAAACGAGAGTTCAATTCGAATTCATCACAGCTCATCTCTAGGGCCCGCCGGTTCGGATTACAGGGAGCAAAATATTATTTACAATAGTATCATCAGTGCACACAAAGAAAATATATATTTTGACAAAATAGTCACGACTACATGGCGTTGGGAAAACCAGTTACACGCGGGGTTGAAAAAAAATGTGGTGTATAAATAACAAAATACATGGGTGTGGAAAATAACATGTACATGGGGAGGGAAATCACGCATGCATGGAGTTAGTCCCGAGAACATGTGGTTGGGACATTAAAATGTGCCAACATATTGTAAAGATGGGTCTAAACCATTCTATGAATAATGAAGGGGTGAATAGGCGACAAAAGTTATACAAAAAGTTAAACATAAAATATATACCTAACACTGAATACGCAATATGCACACCTCATGACCGCCAGGAAATAATTAAATGATTGACAATCAGAATAATACAAAACTGGAGTACAAAAGTCGGATGAATATACTTCTGTTATAGAAGACAGAGTGAAATATTAGCTTACGTGGCAATGATTGTATCATCAAAAATGGTACGGTAATTGATATTACCGTACCAAGAAGAAATTCTTGGACTTAGTAGCTGATATGCTAGGGCTTATAAACAACAATTTCTATTGATGACAGTATTTTGAAAGCCCATCGGTTATGAGTAGCTGCGAAGAAACGCGCTCACCATCAATTCTCAGGGGACCGTTTACAATTGAACGCAGATTCGCACAGAATGCTCGAAATTATTTTTAATTGTGACGAGTTTGTTCAAATTTTACACAGCATCATCTTATCACTGTGTAGTTTTAAATTTACGATAATATGTGTGAACAGCACACAAATAAGTTAAAATTCCGAAAATTAAGAACGACAAACATTTTGGTCCGGCTTACCAAAGTTTCTTATAGCGCAAAACACGTGAGAAATGTTTCAAGGAATTCGTTATGTGAAGCAGCAAACAAAACAGGAACAAAAAATCCAATTAAACAATATGCGCTGTAAGTAATCCCTTGCCAGTAGCCGATTTCATTGGTGTGCAGTTCATTGATGGTTGCATTCGATTTACAGAACGAGCTCAAAGGTGCAATTTAGGGAGCAAATGACCAGTTCAGAAAGAAAGAGGGACAAATTAGTAGCTAGAAATCGAGACAAACAAAATTCTGAGAGCCTACTCACATACACGATTCTAAATTTTTTTCGTAAGATGAACAAGAAATTTGACAACCTCTTTACCGAGACGATTCTGAAAAATTATTTGTAACCTGAACAACAAATCCAGAAATAATTTTGGCAGATTTTGTCTTGTCTACGCTGGAAGGTACAGTCGGCAGCAAAGGTCGAGACACCTAATGCAAATGTTCCCACTGACATAATTCCTGTTAGTGAAAAGTTGACGAGTACAGGGTTGGTCACAAGCATCATCATGGTCCCAGGAATCAAACGAACTTTGGAAAACCTCAGGAAGATTTTTTGTAGCAGTTCCAGCAAGATTACGGGTGCGAGAAGGTGCTCGTTTATCGGAGGTGATGGTACATGAAAAAAATGTTAGAGGAACGTAGAAACGCATGAAAACATTCAAACACATTTAAATCTCTGTTCAAACTATTTTACCGCCTCATTCCTACTTGTCTTTAATTTTTTACCAACATTACAAACTCTATGTAATAAGTAAAATAATAAATTCAGAAATAAAGAGACAAATGATTAGCTAGTATTTTTTTAAATGTTGACTAAGCCTTATGCAAAGCTGTTTGATATAAACTTGATCAGAAGATGCGTGTACAAGATATAATTCTATTGTTAGAAGTGAATCGCATCTAGGAATTAAGTTTTAGGTTATAAATATTGAGAAATAATTCAGACAAGAGGGGATGATATTTTCGTTAAGAATTATAATCAATATTGACTGGCCAATAAGAGATTTGCAAAAGCATCGTAAACTTAAAAATTCGGAAAGGATTACTCTCATTATCACTTATCTTAACAGGAAATTTAGAGTTGTTGTTCACTTTACCATAGGCTGCTCAGAGCCACCCATTTGCCCAGGTTAATGAAACATTGGCAGAAACGATATATTAACATCTTTTAGTGTATGAAGTTCCTGATGGTGGATTTGTAGTCCATAAGGGGTGCAATTTACTCGAGGAACCGGAGTGAATCCTAATCTCAAAAGTTATGACACATTGTACGAGTATGAACTCCAGGGTTATGAAGGAAAAACATGAGACTGCTAGCCAACTTGAAGCTCTGAACTTTTTTTTCGTAGAACACAATATATTCAAAGAGACGGTGTGAATCCTAACGCATTTATTAGCACTGTTCCTCATTGTTCCTCCATAACTATTGACATTCAGGACCTAAACCAAACCCTATACGAGATAAAAAGCCTGAAATGTCAATGCAGAGACAAATGGGGCGTAATAT